>SJYX01019981.1:82597-97563 GCA_006410675.1 Oreotragus oreotragus
GGTTCATGTTTGGGAGTTCGTGTACACCCATGGCAGATTCATGTCAATGTATGCCAAAACCAATAGAGTACTGTAAAGTAAAATAAAAAAAAATTTAATTAAAAAAAGAAATAAAACTGAAAAAAATAAAATAAAAATTTTCTTTCTCTTTGATTTTAGATAGTTTTATTTTAATATATCTTAGAGAACATTATTTTGAATTGGAATTCTGAAGTGACCTACTAGCTTCATGATCTTGGATGCCCAAATCTCTCCCCACATTTGAGAAGTTCTCAATCATCATTTCTTTGAATAAGCTTTCTATCCCTTTATCACTTTTTTCTCCTTCTGGGAACTCCAATAATTTATAGATTATTTCTGTTAATGATATTCCACAATTTTCATAGGTTTTCTTCCTCATTTTTTTCTTTTTGCTACTCTAACTGCCTGATTTCAAATGACCTGTCTTCCCAATTACTAATTCTTTCTTCTGCATAGTGAAATCTTCTGTTAAAGCTCTCTTCTGAATTCTTTAGTTCATTTGCTGTATTCATTAATACTAGGATTTCTGTTTTTTGTTTGTTTGTTTGTTTTGTTTTTAATGGTTTTTATTTCATTGTTGAGATTCTAATTTCATTCAGGCATTTTTTTCTTAATTCTCTTTAGTTGTCTGTCTTTACTTTCTTCTTTAAGAGGGTTATTCTGAATATCAGATAGTTCTCAGATTTCCATTTCTTTAGGGTCATTAATTGGGGGTTTATTAGTTTCCTTTCATGGTGTCATGTTTCCTTGATTATTTATTGTCCTTGTCACCTTGTGTTGATGTCTGCACATTTAAGGAAGTAGGCACCTCTTCCATAATTCTTTACATATTGGTTTCAGCAGACAACACCCCTTGCCAGTGAGCCTGTCCAGAGATTCTGGATGGGCCATTTGTTGATGTCCATGGGCACACTTGCTTCTGGTTTCACTGGGTGGGTAGGTCTGGTGCCCTCTACCTTCTTGCATCCCCAAGTAATGCTGAGCTAAATGAATTAAGGTAATTATGTGTACAGTAAGGTTTTCAGTTCTCTGCTTTGTGGACTTCCTCATTTTTAAATATGTCCCTGGCTCCACAGATGAACAATGGAGTGTTATGACCTGCCAGAGCCTCAGGGTCTCTCTTAAGTTCTAGAATTTTAATGAAACATTAGTCAGAAACCTATTCTCAGCTCCCCCACAATGTAACCCCCCTCCATTGCTTTCTTGATATATTGTTAACATTGAAATGGATTTCACAGACAACTTTTAAGACCTTTCTCTTTGGAGAGTTTGGGATAAGAAGAGATATAATGCACAGGGCCAGCATCACTGTCCTATTTTTTTAAATTAAAGTTCTTATCACATCTCACTTGCTATTTTATAAATATAAATAAAAGAAAGACTATTCAGAGATGAATAAATAATACAATGAAGAAATTGTGTGCAAGTAATGAGTATCTCATTGAATTGACACCTCAGAAAATTGAATTAGTAAATAAAAAGATAAATTTGAGAAACTCCCAGAACACAGAGAAAAAGAGAGATGAAAACAATGAAAGTGGTGATAGTAAATATGGTGGAGAGATCCTATAGATAGGAACTACAAATAAAGACAGTTAGAAGATAAGGCAGAACACACGAAACAGAAGCAACATTGAAGAAAAATGCATGGGGAAATCTTTCTGATCTCAAGAAAGGCATTAAATGTAGAAAGTGGGAGCATTCACTGGGTTCTATAAAATATAAATAAAAATAGATTCAAATCACATAAATCATTTTAGTCAAAGAATCCTGGTTGTCAAGTCTGTACTGCTCACCAAAAGGAAACAAAAAAAAAATTAACCTAATAATAGTTCTGCACAAAAGAAAAAGATCAGACAATCCTTAATCTTCTCCAAAATACTAAATTGAAGAAGACAGTAGATCAACATCTACAGAGTTGGGGGGACAAAGGGTGTGAGTTAAGGATTATAAATTAGGGAATCTCCTGGTGGTCCAGTGGTTAGGACTCAGTGCTTTTACTGCTGAGGGTGCAGTTTAATCCTTGGTGGGCGAACTAAGATCCCACAAACCAGGTGGTGTGGCCAAATTAAAAACAAAAAAGAATTATAAATTAGACCAAGGTATCAAATTGTCACTCTTCTTTGAATATGTTTGAAGGAAATGGTACCTCTCTGTTTATATATATATATCTATCCATCCTCAACAAGTACAGATTGAATGTTTGAGTAGCCAGAAGCTTTTACAATTTAGGGGACGCAGTTAGGAAAAAAAGAATACAAATTTAGGTATGAACATAAATACAGGTTTCCCTTGCCCTCCAAAAGGCAAGTGTATGTATGAAATCTTCCACAAGCAAGAAAACTATTACCTTAGGACCATCTTACTAAGAGAGACTCAAAATGAGCATAGGCAAAGCACAGATGCTCACAGACACAGTTTGAAGTTATGGAAACTGGATGCTGAGTGTGGTTCCCAGGAGGAGCTTGGCCATGACATTCTTATGGGTACTCTGGGTGTGCACAGCCTCTATATACCCTCAGCTCACTGAAAACAAATGCTGACACTATTTTTGCTTTTTGTCTTTCTTTCCCCCTGAAAAAACAAAAATCCTCTTTGTATTTCTTTCAGTTTGTGAAAACAGGTACTAAAATAGGTCTTTCTCAAAAGTTGTTGTTTAGTCACTAAGTCATGTCCGACTCTCCTGCAACCCCATGGACTGTAGCCCACTAGGCTTCTATGTCTGTGGAATTCTCCAGACAAGAATACTAGAATGGGTTGCCATTTCTTTCTCCAGGGGATCTTCCTCATAGAGAGATCAAACCCAAATCTCCTGTTGACAGGTGGATTCCTCACCACTAAGCCACCTGGGAAGCCCTTTGCAAAAGTAAAGTGGTGTAGAGCCAACCCTTGAAAAGCAGGAGATACCAGTATTTATTTAGACTAAGAAAGAACAGCAAATTGAAAAGTCTGAAACTGATAAATACTATTAATATGATTGCATTTTCCAATGACATTTTTGAAAGCCTGCAATCACAGAATATATTAATAAGAATCATAAAGGGAAGTCAAATGTGTTATCTTGATGTTGACCTTGCTTGTCATATCCAGTGGTCACTTCATTATCTTCCTCTTAGTTCATCACTCAGCAGCATTTCACATAGTTAACTGCTTTCCCTACTTGTGAAAACCTCTTCTTTCCCCTTCTACAACATGCTTCTGTATTTTTCTTTCTATTTTACTGGCTGATCCTTTTCAGTCTCTTTTCCTGGCTCCTCTTCCTCTGTCGGACTTCTAGAACGTGGAGTGCTCCCAGAATTTAATCCTGGACCATGTGTTTGTTCTTTACTCTCTTCCTAGGTTATTTCATTTTGCTACATGGTCTTAAATAGCAAGCAAGCATATTCCAAGAATCTCAAATTTGTAGCTTGCCTAACATCTCCATTGAGCTTTTGACTTATTAGGACATATCCGACTCCTACATAGTATCTCTGCTTAGATGCCAAATAAGCATCTCAAATCTAGAACCTGAAAAACACACCTTTTGATTTCCCTCACCTTCCTTCCTAGTCTCTGTAGATCTCAGCAACACTACCACCATTAATCTAACAGCTTAAGCCAAAACCCTGAGACTAATCCCTGATTTCTATTTCCTCAGCTCCCCGAATTCAATCCATCAACACATCCTGTCAACTCTGCTTCCAAAAGAGTTTCTGAAAATGTTCACTTTCTTCTATTTCTTTCACCACCTCTCTGGTCTAAGTTTCCATCATATTCTTAGATTTTTGTAATGCCTTCCTAAGTTACTTCTCTGTGCCCATTCCCTTACCCACAATCTCCAGAGTGCTATTTTTAACACGTAATTCTTATCATGTCCCTGCCATGCTTAAAATTCTCCAGTGGCTTGACATTCTACTTGGGATACAATTCAAATAGTTTACACAGGCTCACAAACAGTCCCTTACATGACATGGATATGCTCCTCTCCAATGTCAATTCCCAATGGTCTTCTGAGCTCACTATGCTCCAGTCACACAGGCCTTCTTCTGTCTCTTGAAAAGCCAGTCTAGTCCTTTCCTTGGGGCTTTTTCACTTTTAGTTCTTCCCTCTGCTAACAATACTTTTCTCCAAAAATTGTACACAGCTGTCACCTTCTGATCACTCAGGTCTTGGTAAGATCACCCTTGAAACTTACTTGAAGAGCAATCCATTCCTTCCTTGCTCCCCATCATCATCCCATTCCTTTAATCTTCTTCAATACAATTATATTTATTTGATATTTTATTTTTTATGTATACTTTAAATCATTTTTGTTTTTCTCTCCTGACCAGAAAGTAAGCTCCATTTAGGCAGCAGTTTTTTTGCTCTCTTTTAAAATTTACTATAATTTCCTCAATACCTGAATACAACCTGGCACATAGTAGATACTCAATACATGTGATGAAAAATGAATGAATGCTCAAGTGAGTACTAGCAACAAAAGTAGGTGTCTACCTTTCAAATTATGGAAGAAGATGAAAGCAATTGAATACATTGAATTGGGAGTACTTGTAAAGTGGGATACATTTTTTTCTCTTTTTCTCCAATATTCCTTTAAATCCATCTTGTGGAATATTTTTTGAGCCCTTATAAGAAATTTTGGACAGTCTTTATAGCTTATATGCTCAGTCTTAGTTGATGGAACGTCTTCTGATTGGCTTTCTAGTAGTTTCATTTTAGTAATGACTATGTAAATCTAGGTTGGATGGCATCACCTACTCAATGGACATGAGCTTGTGAAAGCCCCAGGAGATGGTGAAGGACAGGGAAGCCTGGCATTCTGTAGTCTATGGGGTCGAAAAGAGACAAGACTGAGTGACTGAACAACAATAAATGTAAATCTAGGGTAATAAAAAAAAAAAAACCTTTGAACTTCAAAGGTAAGGATTCTATCCCTCATGTGCATCCTTCTCCCTTACAAATCTCCTCTGTTCTCTACTCCCCCCTTCATAAGCATGCCTCCAGTTTCTGACATCTCCAGGATAGGAAACAGGTGGGAGGGGATGTCAGGGTCAGGAAAGGTCTATTTGACTGCATTTAAGCTGTCTGGGGGGGAAGGCAAGGGCACCCCACCCCAATACTCTTGCCTGGAAAATCCAATGGACGGAGTAGCCTGGTGGGCTGCAGTCCATGGGGTCGCTAACAGTCGGACAGACTGAGCGACTTCACTTTCACTTTTCTCTTTCATGCATTGGAGAAGGAAATGGCAACCCACTCCAGTGTTCTTGCCTGGAGAATCCCAGGGATGGAGGAGCCTGGTGGGCTGCCGTCTATGGGGTCACACAGAGTCGGACACGACTGAAGTGACTTAGCAGCAGCAGCAGCAAGCTGTCTGGTGTTGGTGCCTCTAGCCTCATCAGATGTTTAAAGCTGCCTCATTTTGAGCTTAATCAATGGTCAACTCTAACTTTTTTCCTTGGAGATACGTATATGTGGGTTCATTGAAATCCCCTAAATGGCAATAATTAATCAACACTACTTATTTCTCTTTTAACCAGAGAATTCAGCATCCTTATCTTCTACTGGGGTCACTTTACCTTGATGGGAAGTCTGCTTGGGTAAGGGTACCTGTGGTTGATTCATGTTAATGTATGGCAAAAACCATCACAATATTTTAAAGGTATTATCCTCCAATTAAAATAAATGAATTAATTTAACAAAAAAGACTTCAGGTAAGTGTCTCTCACAATCACCTTACCCACGTCTCACATTTGGTCCATGAGAAACACTCCTGCATCCTTGTCCCCATTCAGTGACTACATAGCTGAGTCCTAATGCTACTTGTTCTGTCAGCAATGCCACCTTAGGCCAATAGTCATTATCTCTTTTGATGTTCAATTCCTCACATATATATGTCTACTGTGTTCCCCACTCCCAATTTCTAGTTCTAGTTAATAAACAAACATGTGAAAGAGGAATGTTATTAATATTCATACAATTAACTAATATCAATATATAGCATATTACTATTGTGGAATATTAATTATATAAATATTAATTAAAATATATACAAAACTATAAAAGTGATCTAGAAGTGCCATATTATCATAAGAATGATAGAAATATTAGTCTGCCCATTAATAGAATCCTACTCAGTATATCAAAAGAAGTATATCTTTCAAAATTTAAAGCCTATACTTGAGATACAGCATTTGTTTATCTGTGCAATCAAATATAACTTTTATGATATTTCCCCCACTGCTTCTAAGTTTATAAATTATTGACCTCAAGAGTTAATAGGCATACACTTGTTATTTTTATATTTTCCAAAGTTTCTATCTATTTCCTTTACAATTAAAATAATAAATTATTCTTAATATTGGAATTAAACCCCAGGTATATTTGTGCAAACATATTGAACAACTCTTTACAACCTGACCCCTTTCCCTTTAAACTTAGAGCAACATTAGGCTTCCAAAGACTTTGAAATGATCCTCTGTGTCTGTGTCATCAATTCATCTGTCTCGTGTAGTGGAAAACCTGTAATAGAAAGAGGATAATGGAAAGTAAAGACTTTGGAGTCAGTCACATCAAAGCTCAAACTCTAGATATCTCATTTAGTAGCTCTCTGATTGCAGCTAATTCACCCAACCCTTCTGAATTACATTTGTAGAATGGCAGCAGAACCTGAGTTGCCATAACCATAAATGAAATAATATATGCAAAGCATCTAGTGCATGGAAGATGCCCAATCAGTGTTAATAGTCTTTTTCTCCCCTTATCTATCCCTCTGGGCATTTTGCAACTAGCTCAACATTCATTACTAACATGCTCATCAGGGATACTTGTTAAAATTACTTGCTCTATGAACTGAGGGAGTCAGTTGGCTCTCTCTGAATTAAAAATTATAAGATAGAAGTTGTATGTTCCGCATAATATAGCACAGAATATTCTGATAGAACACAAGCTCAACTCAGAATTAATTCATGAAAGCAAAGCAAGTTTCTTTCCAATGTATTTTGCATATCAGTCAGTTTTTACTAAGTGCAGGTGTGCATGGTCAGTCATGTCTGACTCTTTGTGACTCCATGGACTGCAGTGCACCAGACTCTTTTGTCTCTGGGATTTCCCAGGCAAGAATACTTCAGTGAGTTGCCATTTCCTCCTCCAGGGAATCTTCCCGAACCAGGGACTGAACCTGCATCTCCTGCATTGGCAGGCGGATTATTTCCCATTGGCACCACCTCGGAAGCCTTGCTAAGTTATCCCATGGTAACAAATATTAAGCTTCCAAACCTCAGTATCTTTCAACAAGGAAAGTTTATTTCTCAGTCACCTTTCATGTCCTTTATAGGTTGAATGCAGTTCTATTCTCTATCGGAGAAGGCAATGGCACCCCACTCCAGTACTCTTGCCTGGAAAATCCCATGGATGGAGGAGCCTCGTAGGCTACAGTCCATGGGGTTGCTAAGAGTGGGACACGACTGAGCAACTTCACTTTCACTTTTCACTTTCATGCATTGGAGAAGGAAATGGCAACCCACTCCAGTGTTCTTGCCTGGAGAATCCCAGGGACAGGGGAGCCTGGTGGGCTTCCGTCTATGGGGTTGCACAGAGTCGGACACGACTAATGTGACTTAGCAGCAGTAGCAGCAGCAGCTACTCTCTATCGCCTCCATTTTGAGAACTAAGTACAAGGAACAGGCAGTTTCTGAGACCCATCAATCTCAAGGCAGAGGGAAAATGAAAGAGAAAAACCCACATGCCACATGAAGGCTCTGAGAGTTTCTGCTCAGAAAGTGGCACATGACACTTCAGATCAAAGTTCATTGGCCAAACCAAGTTACATTCCTGAGTATGATGTCCATGAGTAGAGAAGTATAATTCTCCCCCAGGAATGGATGAGCCAATCGTGAGGTTTTAGGCAAGGTTGAGGGCAACAAATATTGTAACAGTACAATTTAGCACATATGGTCTCTCAAGTATAAAGCTTTCATAAGGTAAGTATGGAGTGTGTGAAGCTGAGGTAAGACAGCTGAAATTTGAATGAAACAGTGTAATAGGTGAGCAATTCAGTCATTTCTGGAATCTGTTAGGTTTATGACTACAGTGTGTCACCAAATCTCCGTTTCTGCCTTAGACTCTTAGACTGTGTTTTCTGCTCTGTGGAGAAGTCTCCCTTCAGTCATGATGGAACATTGCCTCCTCTGGCTCTTCAAAGAGTCTAGACAAGAATGGCCTATTTTGTAAACAGTGCTTCTGTATCTTTTGTTGATTTACAGTTGAAAATATTGCCCAACTGTAGTTAACTGCTTCAGTTAACTGCTTCATCTTAGTTCTAACAGGGTATCATCAGACATTTATTTTTCTGCAAAAACAAAGCTTATTTCTGTAGACTAATATGTGTGCTTTCTTTCTTCAGACAATGACTAAAGAAAAGATTCACCACGTTTCCCTTTTTGGACTCTACTGCTAGAATTCTTAGTACCCAATTCAGTACCAAAGTATAGGCATTGACTCAACTCAGCTGCCTGGTACAATTTTCTCTTTCTGCTGACTTGAAATACTTCCTGTTCCATTGAATCCCCTGATTGTCCAGGTTTGCATTTTTAAACCTCTAACCTGTCTCAAAATGTTTTGGGAAATAATCCAAATCCTGAATCCTGAAAAAGTAAAAATGTGAACCACAATTATAAACTAACTCCGAAGAAAATGTTCCATTTCTCAGTATCATATCTACAGAGAGATGTGGCATATTATGACCAAACTTTAATTCATTGTAAAAATTTCAACTCCTTTGGGGAGATGAGTTCCCAAAGAACAGGGCTCCTCACAAGGGAAGACTGGGCAGGAGATATCATGGACCCCACCCTTGCAGAGGGGCCCGGTGGATGCTACTTTCTTTGGAGCTTGGAACAGACTCATGGCCAGTGAAGTGAGTTCAACGACTGAGGTGAGGTACCCGCATGGGGGCCTCATAACCCAATTTTCACCATTCTCTTGCTTATCCTAAAAAAAAAAAAGAAAAAAAAAGCTTTCTAACTCCTAAATCCTAAACTGTAAAAACTTTAAAATACTGTTTACGTATGACAGAGTGTGGCATGTACATGCTTTTTTGTGTTAAATTCCCCAACTAGAATGTGAACCTGATGAAGACAGGGTTCATGTTACATTTGTAGTCCCAGTATCTACCATGTAGCCCCAAAGGGAAAGAAGCATTTTCTTTTCAAAGGGCTATGTGGTGGAACTTAGGGGGTCAAGTAACTTTCCTGAAGTTACAGAGCTAAGAAGTGGCAGAAGTAGAGTTAGAACTGAGTGCTCAATCATTCTGAAGTCTGTGCTTTTTGCATAATACCAGTATTTCTCAAGGTGAAGTAACACACGTACAATTGGTGAGCCATGGTGGTACAAGTAGGAAACTTTAAAATTTTAAAGTTATTCATTTATTTTCATGTGTGTCAAAATAAAATCAGGACAAAACACCTCTAATTTCATGGGTATTATGAGCTAAGATGAGAAGTCAGGAGGAGAAGGGGACGACAGAAGATGAGATGGTTGGTTGGCACCACCGACTTGATGGACATGGGTTTGAGCAAGCTCCGGAAGTTGATGAAGGACAGGGAAGCATGGTGTGCTGCAGTCCATAGGGTCACAAAGAGTCGGACATGACCGAGCAACTGAACTGATGAACTAAGATGAAGCAGTTAACTGAAGCAGAAAATGTGGGTCAATTAAAAGAACAGTCTTAAGTAAACCATAACATGGCTAGTTTAGGGATATGGTAAGTACCCTGTAGGTGTCCTCAGAATGACAGAAGTCTGAGAAAGAGGATGTTACCCTCTGCTGCTTAACTCTTATCTCATTCCAGTTGACACATTTATCACATAACATATTCATCCTATGATACCATATATTTAAGATGGAATCTGTTGTGCCTCCGCTGTGTGCCAAGCACTCCACTCTTCATTATGCTTTTCTGTAAGCACCTCAAAGACACCTGAAATCAGCCACATCAATGATGGATCAAATGTTTTTCTCCTTTTTTTAAGTTGCAATCTATGGACATTTCTGCTCATCAGTTCTAACCATGTATTTGAAAATTCTTTTCATAATAAGCTTGGTTTATCCTCTATTGTGTGGGAATCTGATGCTAATCTCCATTCATTATTGCTTCTTATCCTCATGAGTTGGAATGGAGGCATAGACAACTTTTCAAAAATATCTCTGAATTTTCCATTCTGATCTAGACATTGTGATAAATCCTATAGAATGTGAAAATGCTCATGACATAGTCTTACCTTTATTGTATGAAATTTATTGACTTTGTAATAAGGAAAATATGAATAAAAGTAATTCTAAGATAAAAAAAATAAAATAAAAAATAACAATTTCTATGTAAGTTAATTTGGCTGTTCTGTTCCCTCAATCCAAGGTCAGTTATCAGCTCTGATTAAACAGGGTGTTGTCTCTTTGTATATGTGATATCACCTTTAAAAACAAGGATGCCAGAGACCCAGATATCTGGTGAATCTATGCCATATAAATAGAAAAAATAATAAGAGATTTTCATTTTCTGCTAGTAAAACTTTATGTAGGGTCTTGGTGACTAAAATTATAGGCATTAGAATGTCAGAAAGGGGAAAAGACTTATTATGGTAAAATAGCATGGAGTTTGCTTCTCTGTAATAGCAACAAGTTTTTTCCTCACTTAACATGATTTTATGAGCTTATAATACCTGCTAGAAATTAGAAGGAGTACTACATTTTGCAGCTCTTTAAGTGTTGATTACATAAGTATTTCTGAGTGAAGTATCATTTGAATTTTCCTCCAAAAGCAAGCCAACAGTATTTCTCCATCATTTTTGTTATTATTTTCTCAATTACATGTTTGTGAAGCACATAATTACTCTTAGTTATTCTCACAAGCATTCACTTTCATATCTAGTTACAATCTTAGGTCTGAAAAAAGTTTTGCAAGACACACAGTCAGTTCAGTTGCTCAGTCATATCTGATTCTTTGCGACTCCATGGACTTCAGCNTTTCTCCATCATTTTTGTTATTATTTTCTCAATTACATGTTTGTGAAGCACATAATTACTCTTAGTTATTCTCACAAGCATTCACTTTCATATCTAGTTACAATCTTAGGTCTGAAAAAAGTTTTGCAAGACACACAGTCAGTTCAGTTGCTCAGTCATATCTGATTCTTTGCGACTCCATGGACTTCAGCATGCCAAGCTTCCCTGTCCATCACCAACTCCCAGAGCTTACTCAAACTCATGTCCATTGAGTCGGTGATGCCATCCAACCATCTCATCCTCTGTCGTCCCCTTCTCCCCGTCATCTCTCTTTCTTGGGAGGAGAAGAGACACAGTAAAGAAATATGTGTACTGTTAGCCAGAATTAGCATTTATGATTATTTTAGTTGATTTTTCTATAGCTAGTTTTCATTAGCACCACATTATTTTCTCTATCATGTCTTAATCTAAATATGTACTAGCATGAATTAATTTAGTTTTAGCTGGAGAACTCTTTAAACAATGGCTATAGCTCTGTTGGTTATATTTCCAGAAGGAAAGTGATTAGGGAATGATGGAACCCATGATGGCTGAACCTTGGACTAAACACCAGTTACTCTTACAGCTTCCCCAGAGGATGAAATATTCAGGACTGGAGGTGGTGGAAGGAGGTGGGTTATTATTTCAGACACATTAATATAGTTTAATGAACCCAGGTATATTAGTTCGGGTCTAATCAGAAGATAGAAACCACACCGATGTGGAACCTAAGAGACAACGAGCTGGTAACTGGCACATTGGGTTTGACCTTTCTCCACCTTGTGGGTGCTTGGCTCCTCAGCTTCTCCCCTTACCCCTTCATCCCAGTGTATTTGGAATACAGCAGCCCAGATGAACCTGTTAACATGAATAGTGAGTGAAAGTGAAGCCGCTCAGTCGTGTCCAGTTCTTTGCGACCCCATGGACTATAGTCTACCAGGCTCCTCTGTCCATGGGATTTTCCAGGCAATAGTACTGGAGTGGATTGCCATTTCCTTCTCCAGGGGGTCTTCCTGACCCAGGGATCGAACCCAGGTCTCCTGCATTGTAGACAGACGCTTTACCGTCTGAGCCACCAGGGAAGTCGACATGAATAGTCATGTGGAAATAAAGTCATGTCAGTCTTGTTTGCAAAACCCTCTAGTGGCACCCATCTGATCCAAGAGAAAGCTAAGGTCCTTAAATCTGCCAGGTTACATTCAATCTTTGTCCCCACTCTACCTCTCTGACCTCACCTTCTATTCCTCTTCCCCTCCCTCCTGAGACACTGCGGCCTGGTAGCTCTTGCTTTCGATGTTGGTGCCTTGTGTTCCCATTTCCTGGAGTGTGCTGTCATGCCATAGCATAGAACCACTCTCTCACTTCCTTTACTCAAATGTCACCTTCTTAGTGAGATCTTCCCCCGGTATCTACCTCATGTGGCAACTTGCTCTTAACTCTTCAGACCCCTGTTGTATGCTCAGTTCTTTTTCTCCTCCAGAGCTGGAATTTTATATACCCATAACCCAGGTCAGGGTTACACTAGTACCTCTTTTGTAAGGACATTGTAAAGATTTTATATCTTTTTAAATAGAAAAGACTACATCTATCTATACACTATATATATATAATATAGTATGTATATTATGGGCTTCCTAGGTGGCTCAGATGGTACATTATACTTTTTGGCTAACCCAATATACATTATACACATATATAATATATAATGTATATATTATGCATGTATAATACTATATATGTGTATGTTATATATGTGTAAATATATACTATATATATGTGTATGTGTGTATATATATATGTGTGTGTGTGCATATGTATATACTATATATGTGTGTATTTGGGTTTTCCTGGTGGCTCAGTTGGTAAAGAATCTGCCTGCAATGTAGGATACCTGGGTTTGATTCCTGGGTTGGGAAGATCCCTGGAGAAGGGAATGATTACCCATTCCAGTATTCTTGCCTGAAGAATTCCATGGACAGAGGAGCCTGGCATACTACAGTCCATGGAGTCACAAAGAGTTGGACATGACTGAACAACTTTCATTTTCATGTATGAATTTATGTTATATGGATATGTATAGGAAGGAAAGTTATGACCAACCTAGATAGCATATTAAAATGCAGAGACATTACTTTGCCAACAAAGGTCCGTATAGTCAAGACTATGGTTTTTCCAGTGGTCATGTATGGATGTGAGAGTTGGACTGAGAGGAAAGCTGAGTGCTGAAGGATTGATGTTTTTGAACTGTGGTGTTGGAGAAGACTCTTGAGAGTCCCTTGGACTGCAAGGAGATCCAACCAGTCCATTCTAAAAGAGATAAGTCCTGGGTGTTCATTGGAAAGACTGATGCTAAAGCTGAAACTCCAATACTTTGTCCACTCATGCAAAGAGTTGACTTATTGGAAAAGACTCTGATGCTGGGAGGGATTGGGGACAGAAGGAGAAAGGGACGACAGAGGATGAGATGGCTGGATGGCATCACTGACTCAATGGACATGAGTTTGAGTGAACTCTGGGAGTCGGTGATGGACAGGGAGGCCTGGCGTGCTGCAAATCATGGTTTTGCAGAGTTGGACATGACTAAGCAACTGAACTGAACTGATTTTATATATATATATATATATTGTAATGCATAGAGATATTAGCTATTATACATACAGCCAATAGCCCTAGATAGGATGACCCATGAAAAACTGTGTGCAACCTTTGGAAATTCCTTTTTACTTAGATTAAAGGCAGGCCTAATCCTACACTGAAAGCTAGCCAAATGGCTACCTTGTCCCACACTTAAATACAGACACTCAAGACCTTAACTTCCAAAGGCAGGAAGAGGCAAGTAAAGACAAAGTCTTCCTTATGCTTTAAGGAAGACTACCAGGGGAAATAAAAAATATAGCCTTCTGACTACACATTGCCAAAGAGAGCACACCAACAGGAGGTGGCCAAGCATATAATAATGCCCTATGGTAACTCAGACGGTAAAGAATCTGACTGCAAAGCAGGAGACCTTGGTTTGATCCCTGGGTCGGGAAGATCCCCTGGAGAATGGAATGGCAACCAATTCCAGTATTCTTGCATAGAGAAGTCCATGAACAGACCATGGAGTTGCAAAAAGTTGGACATGACCGAGTAACTAACAGTTTTTACTTCCCTAGGTACAGGGCTTGGCTGAGGAGAAAATGTAATTTCTGACAATATCATGTCATGAATAGCCAATTGAGACTTTGTCTCCCAATGCAGACACACACAGACACCCACACACATCCCACACCTTCTCAGGTGCCTTTTCCACACTGGTTTGGTTTTTGCGCCATTTCCATCCCTCCAAGTGAGAGAGCTCAGGCATTTTAGGTCCCTTTAAATGTCTCCCCTGGTTCACCTCCATGGTCAGGGTTGCTGATTTGTGTTCTTTCCTTTCTATTCTCACTGCTTCAGTCCATGTTTCAGCATTTTTCAGTTGAACATCCTAACTAGCTTTACATCTCCCCAAGGTAACATTCATGCAGCAATGATTCAGAGAGCAAGTCCTGGGTGGTTTCTGTATTTCGTATATTGCTTCCAGTGGTTCACCTGTATTATTCCTTTCATTCTGTCAAACATATTTTGTGCCTAGGCCTGGTAAGAGTTAATAGTATCCAGACAGAAGCAAGTTCAGAGAGGTTACACGACTTGCTCTGAGTCTTTCAGCTAAACAGTGGGAAGGTTAAGACTCAGCGATTCTTGTACCACCACACACCTGCCTCTCACACCTCTTCCAAAAACACAGATCCCTTTGCAAAAGGTAATTTTTAAATCTTGGCATTCATAGACCTTCATAATTTAAACCTAGCCTCAGCTCAGTTTAGTTCAGTCGCTCAGTCATGTCCGACTCTTTGCGACCCCATGGATCGCAGCACGCCAGGCCTCCCTGTCCATCACCCTCTGATTTT
>SJYX01019981.1:174376-185925 GCA_006410675.1 Oreotragus oreotragus
CACTGGAAGGGCCGCGCCCCCGAGTGCGTCACCCCGTGCTGCCGCAGGTGCGCCCGGCGCCGGAAGCCCTTGCCGCACTCGGGGCACCAGAAGCGGGGCTCACCGGCCGGGGCCCGGGCCGGGGCCGCCTCGCCTCCGTTCTGCCCGCCCGGCCCGCCCTCTGCCCCTTCGCCCTCCTCGGGCCCCCTCCCTGAGGTCCGGCCGCCCGCCGCCACCCCCTTGTCCTCCTTCTTGGCCGCCGCAGGCAGCGGGGCCAGCAGGCTGAGTGCGCCGTGGACGCGGCGGTGCTGGCGGAGGTAGGAGGCCAGGCGGAATGCCAGGCCGCAGTCCGTGCACACGAAGGGGCGGTCGGTGGAGTGGACCAGCCGGTGGCGGGACAGCGACCAGGGCCTGGCGAAGGCCTTGAGGCAGATGGAGCACTGGTGGCGCTTGGGGCGCGGCGGGGGCCCCCCCTCGCCCTCCTGGTCGCCCTCGGGGCGCAGGCACGGGTGCGCTTTGAGCTCGCCCTTGGTGGCGAAGGCCTCCCGGCAGCGCAGACACAGCAGCGTCCAGTCGGCCTGCAGCAGGACCTGCTTCTCCTCCTGCCGCCCGGCTGCCAGCGCCAGCTCGTCCCTGAGCTCCGCCGCCCCAGCCTCGGCCTCAGCCCCGGCCCCCTCTGGCTCGCAGGGTCCCGCGCTCGTGGCGGCCGCTGGCGTGCCCGGCTCCCCCGCGGCCCACGGCTCAGGCCGCGCCGCTGCCGCCTCCTCTGCCGCGGCGTCTTCCTCCTCGGTTCCGGCGCCCGGTGGCTGCTCGGCGGCCTTGTCCTGCGGGCCCCAGCCGGACTCGGCTGCCTCCTTGGCCGCCCTGTCGATGGCCAGCTCGACGCCGCCTCCTGCGTGCTCCTGGGCCAGGTGGCGCCGGAGTTGCGCCGGCTCGGGGAAGGTGCGCGGGCAGGCGGCGCAGCGCAGCGGGGGCTGCGGCCCATGGCCACGCAGGTGGCGGGAGAGGTGGGCCGGCCGGCGGAAGGCCTTAGGGCACAGGGGGCAGGCGTGGGGCCGCAGGCCCGAGTGGCTCAGCCGGTGCCGAGAGAGGTAGTAGGGGAAGCGGAAGAGGCGGCCACACGTGGGGCAGGGCAGGGGCGCCCGGGGGGCTCCAGCGCCCCCCCGGCCACGGCCCCGACCCCTCCCACGGCCTCGGCCCCGGCCCCGGCCCCGGCCCCGGTGAGGTGGGCTGCCCTGGGCTGGTGGAGGGGGCTGCGGATCCATGTCTGTAAAGAGAAAGGGAAGAGACAGAGATATTGTTGCGGGGGCTGGGGGTGGGGTGGGGGGCGGTGCGGAAATGCAGAGAGAGAGCGGTGGAGAGACAGACAGGGTCAGAGGCTTAGCGGGGCTGCACCGAAGAATTGATGCTTTTGAACTGTGGTGTTGGAGAAGACTCTTGAGAGTCCCTTGGACTGCAAGGAGATCCAACCAGTCCATTCTGAAGGAGACCAGCCCTGGGATTTCTTTGGAAGGAATGATGCTAAAGCTGAAACTCCAGTACTTAGGCCACCTCATGCGAAGAGTTGACTCATTGGAAAGGACTCTGATGCTGGGAAGGATTCGGGGCAGGAGGAGAAGGGGACGACAGAGGATGAGATGTCTGGATGGCATCATGGACTTGATGAACGTGAGTCTGAGTGAACTCTGGGAGATTGTGATGGACAGGGAGGCCTGGCGTGCTGCAATTCATGGGGTCACAAAGAGTTGGACACGACTGAGCAACTGAACTGAACTGAACCGAACCCCAAGTTGTCACATAGCAGAGCCAAGAGAGATCCCATCCAGTGCATGGCAAGAAGAGGGGAAGAGTAATCATTGTGAAATACTCCCAGAGCATTCTTTACAAAAAGATAAACTCTGCAGGGGAAAGACCTTGCCAGAAACTTCTATCTGTGAAAGAACATTTGCTTGACTCCAGCTATCTCTAGACTTCCAGGCTAAAATAAGGGTAGAAAAATAAAGACAATAAGATGACTGTGAACAACACAGTCCAGTAGAGATCAAGTAAACGAGCAGAAGAGAGAGAGGGAACATGAGGTTCTCTCATGAGGTCTTATTCTACTCTCTTATTCTTATATGAGGTGAAGAAAAGTGAAAAGTGAGTCACTCTGTTGTGTCTGACTCTTTGCAACCCCATGGACTATACAGTCCAGAATACTGGACCAGATACAGTCCAGAATACTGGAGTGAGTAGCCACTCCATTCTCCAGGGGAGCTTCCCAACCCAGGAATCAAACCCAGGTTTCCCACATTGCAGGTGGATTCTTTACCAGCTGAGCCACAAGAGAAGCCCAAGAAAGCATCCAAAAAAATCCAGGTAGAGGCCTGTTCACTGACTGTATCTGTTTCAAGTAAGCAGGAAGCTATGCATTCAGGTATGACTGCCCAGTGCACACTGACCCCACCCGATGGTAACATGGCCAGACAAGTATTGTTGAAACTCATCTCTTCTGGTAGTATTTTCTTTCCTTTTCAGTACGAGCAGAAAGAGGTTGAAGAGAGTGACAGTGACAGAGTCCTACTTATATAGGCACCAAATGCCATGGTAGAGATAATCTCAATGTGGAGGGATGGGTGGTTCAGAAAAGACTGTCAAGAAATTTGCCTTGCATTATAGTTGATGGGGTCAGAAAGAGTTGGACATGACTGAGCAGCTGAACACATACATATAAAATAGATAATCAACAAAGATTTTTTGTATAGCAGGTAGAACTCTACTCAGTACATTGTAATATCCTATATGAGAAAAGAATCTGGAAAAGAATAGATACATGAATATGACTATGTATAACTAAATCAATTTTCTGTACCCCTAAAACTAACATAACACTGTAAATCAACTATGTGTTAGTCGTTCAGTCATGTCTGACTCTTTGAGACTCCATGGACTGTAGCCCGCCAAGCTCCTCTATCCATGGAATTATGCAAGCCAGAATACTGGAGTGGGTTGCCATTCCCTTTTCCAGGACATTTTCCCAACCCATAGAATGAACTCAGGCCTCCTTCACTGCAGGTAGGTTCTTTACTCTCTGAGCTACCTGGGAAGCCCATATTAGACTAGAGTGGGTCTTAAGCTTCCCTGATCGCTCAGTTGGTTAAGAATTTGCCTGCAATGAGGGAGACTTGGGTTCAATCCCTGGTTTGGGAAGATCCCCTGGAGAAGGGAAAGGCTACCCACTCCAGTATTCTGGCCTGTATAATTCCATGGTCTACAGGCCATGGGGTCCCAAAGAGTCAGACACAACTGAGCAACTTTCACTTCACTTCACTTCACCTCAATCCCATAAGACTGATGTCTTTATAAGAAGAGGAGAGGAAATACATGGGTGGAAATACATTCTATGCAGTGACAGAGGTGGAGATTGGAGACATCCATCTATCAGTCAAAAAGCACCAACAATTGCTACCAGCATAAGAAACTGACAGAAAGGCATGCAACAGGAGCATTCAGAGGGAGCAGGATCCGCCTGAAACCTTGATTTCAGACCTCTAGCCTCTAAAATTGGGATACAATGAGTTTCTGTTTTTTAAACCTCAAGTTTGTGGTCATTTGTTCAGGCAGGCATAGCAAACTCACACACTTCTCCTCTGCAAACAATCAGTGTCGAAGGTTGGCAACAGGCTATGGGAGACAACTGTTCAGAAGGATTGTGGTCATTATGTGCTATTTATTTGCCTGACTTAGTTCATTTCATCTAGATGCTACTGCTTTCAGCACAGTGCTTCTCCTTCACCTGCTTTATGTACTGAATGGATTTTAACTAAGGTCATCAATCCTCCTGTCCTCTCCTTTTCTACCGGTGGGGATGGAGGTCTTCCACACAGCACTTGGAGATTAAATGAAAGTAGATGGGGGTAAAGTAATGACTACTTTTATGAGCTCTCCCATACTTAAGTTTTTCAAATAAATTTGCTTTTATTGAAAACATTAAGGATTATATCCTCACTAGTCCTTCCCCTCCAAACTGAAACCTATAAATCTTTTTATCTGAATCCTAACTAGAAATCTGGACATTTTTTTTTTCTTTTTTTGCTGCACCAGCCAAAGATCAAAGCATAAGTCAATATCTAGGAAAGATAACAGAGAACCATTTAGTATGATATAGCCGGTGCAGGGGTATAAAATAAATATAATTATTCCCCTTGGCAATTCTGTTACAATTAGATATACAAGTGACCTCCTCACTTCATTATTCATTGTACTCTAGCACTGGACTTCTTAAATATTAATGTGACACTTGTTTTAAATCTTGCTCTTTCAACTACATCATCATTTGGCATCAAACTTCGGAGTTGAAAGGGATCTTAGTAGTCAATGAGCTCAGTGGGGCCTCATGTACCTCTGAGATTCTCATAGGTTCACAAGGCTAGTTGATGGCAGAGTTGAGCCTGGAACTCAGGTCTCCTGTGTCTCAGTTGGTATTCTTTGATCCAAAACTCTTTTTTTTTTTCCTTTCATTTTCTTTTCTAAAATTGAAACAGGGTTGACATATGATATATCAGTTTCAGGTGTACTGATAGTGATTTGACATTGACATATATTATGAATAGATTGTCATGATAAGTCTACTAACCATCTGTTACCGTACAAAATTATTGCAATATTATTGACCATATTCCCTATGATGTACATTGCATCCCCATGTCTTATTTAGTTTATAGTTGGAAGTTTGTACCTCTTAATCCCCTTCATCTGTTTCACCCACCTCCATCACCTCTGTCTGTTTCTAGCTTGTTCTCTGTAACTGTGAGTCTGTTTCTGTTTTGTTTGTTCTTTGGTTCTTTTTTTTTAGATACCACACATAAATGAAATCATGTAGCATGTGTTTTTCTCTGTCTGACTTATATCAGTTAGTGTAATAAACTCTAGATGTGTCCATGTTGTCACAAATGGCAAGATTTCATTCTTTTTGTGTATATATACCATACATTATTTATTCATCTACTGATGGCCATTTAGGTTACTTTCATGTCTTGGCTATTATAAATAATACTGCAATGAACTTAGGGGTGCAGATATCTTTTTAAATTCATGTTTTCTTTGGTTAAATATCCAGAAGTGGAACTGCTGAATTGCATGCTATTTCTATTTTTAATATTTTGAGGACCTTTCATACTGTTTTTCATCATGGCTATACCAATTTATATTCCCATCAACAGTGCAGCGGGGTTCCCTTTTATACACATCCTTGCTGACATTGATTTTTTGTTGTCTGTTCAATGATAGCCATTATGACAGATGTGAGGTGGTATCTCATGGTTTTGATTTTCATTTCTCTGATGAAGAGTGATGCTGAACACATTTATCAGGTACATGTTGGCCATCTGTATATCTTCTTTGGGAAAATATCTATTCAGGTCCTCTGGCCATCCTTTAATGGACTTATTTGGGTTTTATTAAGTTGTATTAAGTTCTATGAGTTCTTTATATATTTTACATATAGTCCTTTATCAGATTTGCAAATACTTTCTCCTATTCTATAGTACATTTTTAACATTCAAAATCTATGTAATTTTCTCAGTAGGAGCTGAGATGTATTTATTACTATCTTCCACAATTGCCCAAGTACCTTGCAACACATTTATATTAATCAATCAATTATTGAGTTCCTGTTATTTGAAAAACACCATTAATGTAGTCACTTGATGACCACCTTACCTGCCTCCTGAGAAATCTGTATGCAGTTCAAGAAGCAAGAGTTAGAACCAGACATGGAATAACAGACTGGTTCCAAATTGGGAAAGGAGTACATCAAGGCTGTATATTGTCACTCTGCCTATTTAACTTACATGCAGAGCACATCATGAGAAATGCTGGACTGGCTGAAGCACAAGCTGGAGTCAAGAATGCCAGGAGAAATATCAATAATCATATATATGCAGATGATACCACCCTTATGGCAGAAAGTGAAGAAGAACTAAAGAGCCTCTTGATGAAAGTAAAAGAGGAGAGTGAAAAAATTGGTTTAAAACTACATTCAAATCATGAAGATTCTGGCAGTCCCATCACTTCATGGCAAATAGATGGGGAAACAATGGAAACAGTGACAGATTTTTTTTTCTGGGGCTTCAAAATCACTGCAGATGGTGACTGCAGCTATGAAATTAAATGACACTTGCTCCTTGGAAGAAAAACTATGACCAAACTAGACAGTGTATTAAAAAGCAAAGGCATTACTTTGCTAACAAAGGTCTGTCTATTCAAAGCTATGGTTTTTCCACTAGTCATGTATGGATGTGAGAGCTGAACTATAAAGAAAGCTGAGCATCAAAGAACTGATGCTTTTGAACTATGTTGTTATAGAAACTGTTGAGAGTCCCTTGGACTGCAAGGAGATCCAACCAGTCCATCCTGAAGGAAATCAGTCCTGAATATTCATTGGAAGGACTGATGCTAAAGCTGAAGCTACAATACTTTGGCCACCTGATGCAAAGAGCTTGCTCATTTGAAAAGACCCTGATGCTGGGAAAGATTGAAGGCAGGAGGAGAAGGGGACAACAGAGGATGAGATGGTTAGATAGCATCATTGACTAAATGGATATGACTTTGAGCAAGCTCCGGGAGTTGGTCATGGACAGGTAAGCCTTGTGTGCCGCAGTCCATGTGGTTGCAAGGAGTTGCACACAACTTAGAGATTGACCAGCAAAACACATTCTTGTCTGAAAGAGGAACAAGTAAGTAGATAATATTTATATAGTTTAACAAGGCCTATGGTAGAGGGAATCATATGGTCTCATGAATGCACAGACGACGAGAACTTTTAACTTGCCCTTTATGTTGGGGATGTCAGAAAAGATCTGAGTGACTCTGAAGAGGGTGTTACCGGGACTGAAACCTTGAGGAAAGCATGAAGTGGCCAAGCACAGAAAGCAAAGACTGTAAAGAGTCATTCAAAATGGAGAAGAAAATGAGCCCAAGTATAAGCAAAGTATGACATATTTTTGCAAGTAATCTATTACAGTTGGGTTATGAGATGTACATGTAGGTGGGAAGGGTACTGCAACCAGGACATTTGTCCTGAAATCTTTGGGAAGAGAGGAGCAGTATGGACTGAATTTTGTCTCTGAAGGATCAGTCAGGTTGCAGGATGGAATGTGGACTGCAGGTGAACTGGAATGGAAACAGTGAACCTAGTGAGAAGGCTGTGGCAGTAGACCAGGTGATAGAGGATGGGGCTTGAAGGACAGTGGTAGTAGGGGTGTTGGAGTGTACTATTTAAAACAATATTTAAGAGGTAAATTTGAAAGCACTTCCTGCTTTAGGGAGTGTGGGTGTTTACTGACAGCAAAAGATGCTATCTAGATAGTTTCTTTTGTAACATGAACTAGCTATAGCTTCAGTTTCTTTCCAAGCATCTCTTCTACCTCTTTGTCTTACTGAAAACTGGCTCTCCTAAGGATACTACTTTCTTTGGAGCCCCTCTCAGATGAAGAGGCAGAATGAAGGGAAGACTGTATGTTCCCAGATATAGTTTATGGGGATGCCAACAAGACATCAGTCTAATATTTTTTCTTACATTTTTGCACTCAGCTAAAATCCATTAAAAATTTTGAACAGTGGATGCAGGAACACACTCTAGTTTCACAGTGAATTTATTAATTTCTAGGCAAATCTTGGCTACACATTCGAGTATTCTTGCCTGGAGAATTCCAAGGCCAGAGGAGCATGGCAGGCTATAGTTGATGGGGTCATAAAGAGTAGGATATGACTGAGCAACTAACACTTTCACTTTTCAGGCAAATCTTAGCATGGAATAGGGAGAGAAGGCACAAGTAGATTATAAGACCACCTGAGCTCAATTACTCTCGTTATGTCACTGCTCAAGTGCTGCTGCTGCTGCTGCTGCTGCTGCTGCTGCTGCTGCTAAGTAGCTTCAGTCATATCCAACTCTGTGCAACCCCATAGATGGCAGCCCACCAGGCTCCCCCGTCCCTGGGATTCTCCAGGCAAGAACATTGGAGTGGGTTGCCATTTTCTTCTCCAATGCATGAAAGTGAAAAGTTAAAGTGAAGTCACTCAGTTATGTCCCAGTCTTAGCGACCCTATGGAATGCAGCCTACCAGGAGCCTCCATCCATGGGATTTTCCAGGCAAGAGCATTGGAGTGGGTTGCCATTGCCTTCTCCGACTCAAGTGCTGGAGCTGGAAATAATGGTAGTGTCACCATTGCTCTCTGTGGCCTCTTCTAGAATATTAGCCCTCTGTGCTGTAGTTAAATTATTTTGCTATTGTGAAAGTCCTATCATCTAGCTCTAAAAACCTTTCCCTCTCCATATTGCAGTCAATTACTGTACTCATTCACCTAAGACTTTGGCACCTGATTCACAGTCTTCCTCTCCTTCCATCCAATTATCATAGGATGCCATCAGTGCTTACATGAATGATCCATTCAAATATACTGGCTTCCTAGTTCCAATGATTTTTTTCTCCAGTCCTCCTCAGTTAGCCCTCCACATGGCTACATTCTGAACCTTATCATCACCATAACTGTAATCTCTTATAATTCCTCTTTCCCCAGTTCTATGACCACAACCAACTCTCCTTCCAGCTTTCTAGTTTAACTACTATCATGACTGTTATTTTACCAATTTAAAACATCCAGGCCACTCATCCCTCTCTTTTCTCCCACTCAATTGACCTTTCCCTTATGTTCACTTCCCTTGTTAATCAGACTGGTTTCATAACTAATCAATTTCAATGATATCTTTGTCAGTATCTCAATACCTTATGCCATGGTAAAAGAGGATGCCATAAGTAGATGGAGCACCTTGCATTGCTGTGTTCTGATTTCCATGGTGCTTTCATACCAGAGTCCAGTTAAAAATTTCTACCTCAGATTTTTTCACAATTGACCATCTGGGGTCAACAGGTTTCAAACTGAGTCTGCAGAATCCTTTCAGTATCTCAATACCTTATGCCATGGTAAAAGAGGATGCCATAAGTAGATGGAGCACCTTGCATTGCTTTGTTCTGATTTTCATGGTGCTTTCATACCAGAGTCCAGTTAAAACTTTCTACCTCAGATTTTTCACAATTGACCATCTGGGGTCAACAGGTTTCAAACTGAGTCTGCAGAATCCTTGACTTCTATGAAGAAGAACTCACTGTGGGGTAGATCAAAACAAGGTTGACCTTATGGGACTCAGGCCCTTTGTTGGGTTTCAGTAAGGCCAATTGCATTTTTTTTTTATCCGGTTTGTATTATTGGAGTTTCATGTAATATTTCACTTGAAACAATGCTTTTTTCTACACAAGTCTAATATTTATATGTACACACACACACACACACACACACACACACACACACACACACACACACATACACTAGGCTAGACCGATCATTGTATTGAGCCTGAGATGAATAAACAGAACGTGTTGGCATTATTTGAAGTTTCAGATATCTGACTGTTTCCAGTGCATAAGTCCTCTGCAGAGACAATTAAGGGTTGTATGTGAAGATTTCAGAGAGTATGACGTGTGCTGGTTTCAGTGGTGCCTCTTTCTGACTCAAAGGAAAAATATGTTTCTTTGCCCCATTGCCTGAACTTGGTGTATTTTAGAATTTATAACTCCACATCCATTTAATCTGTCATGGCATCTAAAGTCTTTTGCTGATGCCCTAAAATGGAAATTGCCAACCAGGGATGGCAACATCTAACCAAGACTGATGAGTACACTAATTATTTCAGTGGACAGATGCTCTATAAATAAGACTGATGGGAAACACTTGCAATGTTAGCTACCAAGAAAAGGAAAGACAACATTTTAGCAAATAGGATGCTTAATCAGCAAGAGCAGGCCTTCAAAAGATAAGTTTAAATCCTAAGCATGAAAAGTATGTTACTGAATATCAAGTTGAATATTCAGTCTGCACTTTCTCAAGTTTGATTCAAAGCACATTTATTTGGGCCTTGGTATATGTCAAGCACTCTGTCCCATGCCATGGGGTATACAGATGAATGAGTCACAGTTCCTACCCTTAAGGAGCTGGCAATATATCATGTACAGCTCACATGTCTTTTGCACCAAATGATTAAACTCTACAGTCTGAGTTGCTCAAGGTGAGTTGAAGATTCAGAGTATAATGAAGTCAAATAGAAAATAAAATGGCACTGTTCAGTATCCAGCTTCTACAAAGCCTCAAATAGGAAGTTCAGGTTTTGCCAAGGAAGGTTTAAGAAACTATCTATGCTGCCACAGTGCTCAGAGATCACAGATATTATAATAAATAAACATATCTGGCAGAGCAAGAATGTATCACTTGGGCTAAAAAGAAAATATAACAGCATTATGAAGATATAACAATACATCAATAAAGGAGGAAGCCAGTATTTTGCATGGCTAACTGAGTCTAAGGTGCTGAGAAGTCACATAGGAGGACGACCTGTTCTTGTTCAGTCGTTCAGTTGAGTCCGATTCTTTGCGACCCCATGGACTGCAACGTGCCAGTCTTCCTTGTCCTTCAGTGTCTCCTGGAGTTTGCTCAAACTCACATTCATTTAGTTGATGATGTTATCCAACCATCTAATCTTCTGCCACCCCCTTCTTCTCTTGCCCTCAATCTTTCCCAGCATCAGGGTCTTATACAATGAGTTGGCTCTTCACATCAGGTGGCCAAGGTATTGGAACTTCAGCATCATTCCTTCCAATGAGTATTCTGCATTGATTTCCTTTAAGATTGACTGCTTTGATCTCCTTGCTGTCTGAGGCACTCTCAAGAGTCTTCTCCAGCACCACAACTAGAAATCATAAATTCTTCAGTCCTCAGCCTTCTTTATGCTCCAACTCTCACATTCATACATGACTACTGAAAAAAAAAATACCTTTGACTATAGACATTTGTTTGCAAAGTGATGTCTTTGTTTTTTTAATATGCTGCCTAGGTTTGTCATAGCTTTCCAAGGAGGAGGGCAAAGATTGCTTATTGAGCTTATTAATGTTATTGCTGCTGCTACTAATACTACTAAAAATAGACAACATTTATGGAGTTTTTATATTCCATTCTTGGCATTTATACCCATTTGAATATGAAGTTCCAAAGAATAGCAAGGCGAGATAAGAAATCCTTCCTCAGTGATCAGTGCAAAAAACAAAATAGAGGAAAACAATAGAATGGGAAAGACTAGAGATCTCTTCAAGAAAACTAGAGATACCAAGGGAATATTTCATGTAAAGATGGGCACAAAAAAGGACAGAAATGGTATGGACCTAAGAGAAGCAAAAGATATTAAGAAGAGGTGACAAGAAAACACAGAACTATACAAAAATGATCTTCATGAACCAGACAACCATGATGGAGACAGACATCCTGGAATGTGAAGTCAAGTGGGCCTTCAGAAGCATCAGCTCAGTTCAGTTCAGTTCAGTCACTCAGTCATGTCCAACTCTTTGTGACTCTTTGTGACCCCATGAATCGCAGCACGTCAGGCCTCCCTGTCCATCAACAACTCCCGGAGTTCACTCAGACTCACGTCCATCGAGTCAGGGATGCCATCCAGCCATCTCACCCTCTGTTGTCCCCTTCTCCTC
>SJYX01019981.1:188198-252770 GCA_006410675.1 Oreotragus oreotragus
TTAGGTGGTCTGGTATTCCCATCTCTTTCAGAATTTTCCACAGTTTATTGTGATCCACACAGTCAAAGGCTTTGGCATAGTCAATAAAGCAGAAATAGATGTTTTTCTGGAACTCTCTTGCTTTTTCCATGATCCAGCGGATGTTGGCAATTTGATCTCTGGTTCCTCTGCCTGTTCTAAAACCAGCTTGAACATCAGGGAGTTCACGGTTCACATATTGCTGAAGCCTGGCTTGGAGAATTTTGAGCATTACTTTACTAGCGTGTGAGATGAGTGCAATTGTGTGGTAGTTTGAGCATTCTTATTTAACTTACATGCAGATTACATCATGAGACATACAGGAGAAATATCAATAACTTCAGATACGCAGATGACACCACTCCTTATGGCAGAAAGCAAAGAAGAACTAAAGAGCCTCTTGATGAAAGTGAAAGAGGAGAGTTTTAAGCTGGCTTAAAAGTCAACATTCAAAAAATGAAGTTCATGGCATCCAGTCCCATCACTTCATGGCAAATAGATGGGGAAAAAATGGAAACAGTGAGAGACTTTTTTCTTGGGCTCCAATATCACTGCAGATGGTGATTGTAGCCATGAAATTAAAAGACACTTGCTCCTTGGAAGAAAAGCTTGATCAACCTAGACAGCATATTAAAAAGCAAAGACATTACTTTACCAACAAAGGTCCATTTTTTCAAAGCTATGGTTTTTCCAGTAGTCATGTATGGATGTGAGAGTTGGACTATAAAGAAAGCTTAGTACTGAAGAATTGATGCTTTTGAACTGTGGTGTTTGACAAGACTCTTGAGAGTCCTGTGGATAGCAAGGAGATCCAACCAGTCCATCCTAAAGGAAATCAGTCCTGAACATTCATTGGAAGGACTGATGCTGAAGCTGAAGCTACAATAATTTGGCCACCTGATGCGAAGAACTCACTCATTTGAAAAGACTCTGATGCTGGGAAAGATTGAAGACAGGAGGAGAAGGGGACGACAGAGGATGAGATGGTTGGATAGCATCACCAACTCAGTGGAAATGAGCTTGAGTAAGCTCCAGGAATTGGTTATGGACGGGGAGGTTTAGTGTGGTGCAGTCCATGGGGTCACAAAGTGTCAGACATGACTGAGCAACTGAACTGAACTGGGCATTTTTAAAAGAATGTCATGTATATTATACCATTCAATATCGCTAATGATTCTGATAGATGGTTATTTTTATTTTAATTTTATTGATGGAAAAGCTAAAGCTTAGATGCTTCTCAATTCAAAATAAGTGGTGTAGCCAGACCTTCCTGGCTGAATGTTGGTGATCTGGACAGAAATGATTTAATTGGAACAGGAGGAATGGGAGACAGATTAGCATGGGTTAAACGTAATTAGACTTGAAAATGTACAAAGCAGGGGCAGAGGAAATCAATTTAGAGGACATTTTTGTATGGTTTTTTAATTTAAATAAGAAGGAGACTCTCAGCTGTAACAAGAAAGGAAGGAAAGGAGTAGTGCAGACATAGGGAGGTTTGTATTGATAAAGTTTGATAGGCAGAGATGGAGGGAATTTTTTGTATTTGTCTCTTTTGTGAAGGAAGAGACAAGATCCTAGAGAGAAAGGAGAAGGGGAGGTCAGAGCTTTGGAATGAGTGATCACTCTTGAAGTAGATCTTGGAGAGAGTGGAAGAGTTAGTTGAGAAGAAGAATATAGTAGGAATGCTTAGCAGTGTTAAAAATTGATTTATTTAAGGTTGTGACTATGAATTTATAGTAATATAAACCTGCACTATTTTAGGATTTTCTCCCACAGCCCTGGGCTTCTTCCTTGTATGGATAGAAAAGGTGAATGTTTGAATTTAGCTCTCACTGGGATTTGTGAGATAAGTGCAATGAAATACAGATGGCTAAGGGAGATTATGGTGCTGACAATGGTATTATGGAAGTGACAGAATGTGGAACTGAAGCTGGATAAAGAGGGCAGTGAAGGAATTAAAGGGCTGATCAATAGGTAGAAAGTAAAGAAGTTGATGGCCTGAGTGTCATAAGAAGTGGGGGCTGATTTACTCATAATGGGGCTGCTTTAAGCTAGCTTGAAGAGTTAGTGTTAAAGAATCATTGCTTTCAGTGGCAGCACATTATCAGGTAATAATAGACTCTATGATGTGAATGTGGGAATGGGTAGATAAGGTGGAATAGAGAAGGCAGCTCAATTCTTTTTGGATATTATAAACTTGACATAAAGTCTGGGCATTTCGACTCATTAGTTCTAAAACCTGTATAATGAGATAATGCATGGTCTGTTGAGATACTAATGTTTGTCTTGTTCCTGCTGTAGAAAATTCAAAAAATCATAAGGCAATGTTTCCCCCACACTCCAGTCTTGTGTTCTAAGCCATAGTAGTAGCTCACTGTGCTCCCTTCCCCTGAACCACTCACCACCCTCCCAGGCACTGTGGAAGTGGGTTGGTGTATTTTTCAGTTGTTACAAAGCTTAGGGAGAGCTACTTGAATTCAGTGAGTGGTAGTCAGGCAGCTTAGATGTTCTGCAGTGTTGGAAAAGGCTTTGCAAAAAGAAAACTCATGCCATTTTTGACACTATTTTGTACTGTGTCAGTAGACATTCAGTTCAGTTCTGTTCAGTCGCTCAGTCGTACTCCTTTTCCTATTTGGAACCAGTCTGTTGTTCCATGTTCCATTCTAACTGTTGCTTCCTGACCTGCATATAGGTTTCTCAAGAGGTAGGTCAGGTGGTCTGGTATTCCCATTTCTTTCAGAATTTTCCACAGTTTATTGTGATCCCACAGTCAAAGGCTTTGGCATGGTCAATAAAGCAGAAAGAGATGTTTTTTCTGGAACTCTCTTGATTTTTCCATGATCCAGCAGATGTTGGCACTTTGATCTCTGGTTCCTCTGCCTTTTCTAAAACCAGCTTGAACATCTGGAAGTTCATGGTTCACATACAGCTACAGCCTGGCTCGGAGAATTTTGAGCATTACTTTACTAGTGTGTGAGATGAGTGCAACTGTGCGGTAGTTTGAGCATTCTTTGGCATTGCCTTTCTTTGGGATTGGAATGAAAACTGACCTTTTCCAGTCCTGTGGCAACTGTTGAGTTTTCCAAATTTGCTGGCATATTGAATGTAGCACTTTCTGTCCTTTATCGAGCCCATTTTGCATGAAATGTTCCCTTGATATCTCTAATTTTCTTGACGAGATCTCTAGTCTTTCCCATTCAGTAAACATTATTGTAGGTGTAAAAACTGTTTATATCAGAATTTGGGGCCAAGCTTAATTTTACATAGAAATCTAAAACATTTGTTCTGTATTTTAATAGCCATTAAAATTTTGAGAAGATGCAAAATTCCGTATAAAATGGGAGAGGACCTGCCTTTAGTTTCGTTCAGAATCTGTCAAGTTCCAACACACTGCACCATATCACAAGTTAAGACATTACTATGAGCTTGCTAGATGTATTTGAGGTACCTGTATCTGCATATATACCTCCTGTATGCCAGTCAGTAAAAAGAAATTTTTACTTCCTGGCCCTTTCAAGGACATTGGAGTAAATATTACTAAAATAGTTGATGTTTGCAGTAATATCATTGAATTTTATTAATAAACATTGTAAGTATGTCATTATTACTATTATTGCAACACAATAATTCTAAGGGAGATTATGGTGCTGACAATGGTATTATGGAAGTGACAGAATGTGGAACTGAAGCTGGATAAAGAGGGCAGTGAAGGAATTAAAGGGCTGATCAATAGGTAGAAAGTAAAGAAGTTGATGGCCTGAGTGTCATAAGAAGTGGGGGCTGATTTACTCATAATGGGGCTGCTTTAAGCTAGCTTGAAGAGTTAGTGTTAAAGAATCATTGCTTTCAGTGGCAGCACATTATCAGGTAATAATAGACTCTATGATGTGAATGTGGGAATGGGTAGATAAGGTGGAATAGAGAAGGCAGCTCAATTCTTTTTGGATATTATAAACTTGACATAAAGTCTGGGCATTTCGACTCATTAGTTCTAAAACCTGTATAATGAGATAATGCATGGTCTGTTGAGATACTAATGTTTGTCTTGTTCCTGCTGTAGAAAATTCAAAAAATCATAAGGCAATGTTTCCCCCACACTCCAGTCTTGTGTTCTAAGCCATAGTAGTAGCTCACTGTGCTCCCTTCCCCTGAACCACTCACCACCCTCCCAGGCACTGTGGAAGTGGGTTGGTGTATTCTTCAGTTGTTACAAAGCTTAGGGAGAGCTACTTGAATTCAGTGAGTGGTAGTCAGGCAGCTTAGATGTTCTGCAGTGTTGGAAAAGGCTTTGCAAAAAGAAAACTCATGCCATTTTTGACACTATTTTGTACTGTGTCAGTAGACATTCAGTTCAGTTCTGTTCAGTCGCTCAGTCGTACTCCTTTTCCTATTTGGAACCAGTCTGTTGTTCCATGTTCCATTCTAACTGTTGCTTCCTGACCTGCATATAGGTTTCTCAAGAGGTAGGTCAGGTGGTCTGGTATTCCCATTTCTTTCAGAATTTTCCACAGTTTATTGTGATCCCACAGTCAAAGGCTTTGGCATGGTCAATAAAGCAGAAAGAGATGTTTTTTCTGGAACTCTCTTGATTTTTCCATGATCCAGCAGATGTTGGCACTTTGATCTCTGGTTCCTCTGCCTTTTCTAAAACCAGCTTGAACATCTGGAAGTTCATGGTTCACATACAGCTACAGCCTGGCTCGGAGAATTTTGAGCATTACTTTACTAGTGTGTGAGATGAGTGCAACTGTGCGGTAGTTTGAGCATTCTTTGGCATTGCCTTTCTTTGGGATTGGAATGAAAACTGACCTTTTCCAGTCCTGTGGCAACTGTTGAGTTTTCCAAATTTGCTGGCATATTGAATGTAGCACTTTCTGTCCTTTATCGAGCCCATTTTGCATGAAATGTTCCCTTGATATCTCTAATTTTCTTGACGAGATCTCTAGTCTTTCCCATTCAGTAAACATTATTGTAGGTGTAAAAACTGTTTATATCAGAATTTGGGGCCAAGCTTAATTTTACATAGAAATCTAAAACATTTGTTCTGTATTTTAATAGCCATTAAAATTTTGAGAAGATGCAAAATTCCGTATAAAATGGGAGAGGACCTGCCTTTAGTTTCGTTCAGAATCTGTCAAGTTCCAACACACTGCACCATATCACAAGTTAAGACATTACTATGAGCTTGCTAGATGTATTTGAGGTACCTGTATCTGCATATATACCTCCTGTATGCCAGTCAGTAAAAAGAAATTTTTACTTCCTGGCCCTTTCAAGGACATTGGAGTAAATATTACTAAAATAGTTGATGTTTGCAGTAATATCATTGAATTTTATTAATAAACATTGTAAGTATGTCATTATTACTATTATTGCAACACAATAATTATACCAATTAGCCCTCTTAGTTGAAAACATTTAATATAGAATATTTTAGTTAATTTTGGGGGGTTGCCTGTTGCTTTTCATGTCCCTGAGGTCTACCATATCGCTGTAAAGCTTATTTTATTAGTTTCCTTTTAAAATGTTCCCTCTATACTCCCTTTGGTTATTGAAAGACATACTCGCCAAGGTCTCTTATGTATTAGAAACTACAATGTAGACCTTGAAATGTGATGGGTTTTCAAATTAGAAGGTATCTTTTTCATGATAACCTATAGGGATATACCATGTCACAACCCTTAAACAATGGGGACCAATTCATCTGTGAGAATAACATTCTTGCTCCTTTTCTAGTCTTGGAGTGTATAATTTATTTGGCATATTATCCCCATTACAACAAAGGCTGTTTCTCTGTTTTCTCATACTATATATAAATTTGTCTAGACCATTATTACTTATTCTAAAAACTGCCATTCATCATTAATTTATTTGATTTAATTTCCTCTTTGATACAGTTCTACCATTATATTCTTTGTCTTAATTATGTGAGATTGCAGATTTGATTATTGTGACTTTCTTTTCAGGATAGTAAAATGGGCATTACTAAATATTTATTAGAAAAATGAGCACTGCATAAATAAATCAGCATTGTCTGATTTATTTCACTAAGCATAATACANGTTCTACCATTATATTCTTTGTCTTAATTATGTGAGATTGCAGATTTGATTATTGTAACTTTCTTTTCAGGATAGTAAAATGGGCATTACTAAATATTTATTAGAAAAATGAGCACTGCATAAATAAATCAGCATTGTCTGATTTATTTCACTAAGCATAATACACTCTATGTCCATCCACATTGTTGCAAATGCCAGAATTTCATTCTCAGAAACAGGCTCACAGATACACAAAGGAGACTAGTGGTTACCAGTGGAAAGAGGGAAAGGGTGAGGAGAAAGATAGGGGTACAGGATTAAGAAGTACAAACTACTGTATATAAAATAAATAAGCAACAAGGATATATTGTATAGCACAGGGAAATATAGCCATTATTTTATAATAACTTTGTGGAGTATAATCTATTAAACTATTTAATTACTACATTCTACACCAGAAATGAATGCAATATTGTAAATCAAGTATATATTTCAATTACAAAAAAAAGTTAATATTGATGTGTTAAGGGCAAAAAAAAAAAAAAAGAGAGAGAGAGACAAAAAAGAAAAAGGAGCACCAAGTTTTATATGATTGAGGTTCAGTGGCTGGGCTTCTCTCACTTCTCTCCTCCCCTCCTCAGAGTTAAGAATTTGTAGGTTTCAGTGTTAGATCGCTCAAAGAATCATGTTGGTCTGGCTTGAGGAGAGGGAAGCTAATGCCTAGACCATAAGTGTGGAGTGACCTGACAAGGGATACTCAGTGGATTCCCTCAGGGGTTGCAGACGGTTTGGGGTTTTAGTTTTGGTATCAAAGTCCTTGAATGGAAGATACTGTTTCTCTCTCAACTACCATGCAAATCTCCAAAAGTAAGATGGCTGTGTGCTATGAATGGAGAGGCTATATATTAGATTCTCTAGCTTCGAAACACTGTCAGGTTTCTGTGCTTAAGTTTGACATGAAGGGAACAGAGCTTTGTTTGAATGAGGTATGCTGGTCATGAATAAGGACTACGATAGATGGAAGATCAGAGGCCCATCACCATATTTTCTGGACTGAACAGCCCTTCTATCTCCTGCTTAATCCCAAGGAAAGGGGGAGGGACCCAAAACAATGCTGACACTGGATTTCTTATCAACTGTAACAGGTGGGGGAGGCAAATTAGATGTATTTGATTTTAAAAAAGAAAAGTTGCTAGCCCTGAAGTGCACTGGTGAAAATTCATACCAACCACACTTGAGCTGGATAATATTATTTTACACCTAGTCTCATGAGAGAAACACTGAGAAACATTTATGTGCTTAAGTTTGACATGAAGGGAACAGAGCTTTGTTTGAATGAGGTATGCTGGTCATGAATAAGGACTACGATAGATGGAAGATCAGAGGCCCATCACCATATTTTCTGGACTGAACAGCCCTTCTATCTCCTGCTTAATCCCAAGGAAAGGGGGAGGGACCCAAAACAATGCTGACACTGGATTTCTTATCAACTGTAACAGGTGGGGGAGGCAAATTAGATGTATTTGATTTTAAAAAAGAAAAGTTGCTAGCCCTGAAGTGCACTGGTGAAAATTCATACCAACCACACTTGAGCTGGATAATATTATTTTACACCTAGTCTCATGAGAGAAACACTGAGAAACATTTAGTGAAAGACAACTAGCCACACGGCCCCCTAACCGCATATTCCAAATCAGTAGTAGTTTCTTGTTGGCCTTCTGTCCTAACCCTCTAGCATCTTTGGAATGAGTATCTCTTTATCTTTAAATCTCCACATCTACTAGCATCTCTGTGTAAAGGCTCCAGGGAATAAATCAATGTGAGGTTCTGCCCTCCAGAAAGATCTGCACATCTTACTCTGCTTTGTACACCGCAAAGGGCATAGTAATGTTTCTACTATGGAAGCGCTTCAAATTGTCAAACCCCAGCGCTTTTGTGAAGCTGGTGTTTGTAAGAAAGTAGACTGAATTCATCAGGGTCAGACAGCAGTTGGAGCAAATCACTAGGGAAGACCATGAGTGGCAGGGAGACGCTTTTGGGGTGCAGACACTGGGGAAGTGAAAAAACAGATCTTTGAGTTGTGCTTACTAAACAGGACTCTCTGGTCAGATCACTTAGCAGTGATTGGATAGTGAATTAAAATGTCTACATTCATATTTTCCCTTGAATGACTGTTGCACAAAGGATGCTTTTCAGGAAAGATCTATATAGCTTATTTTCTACTCAACTGAAAGCTCTGGAGCTCAAGACAAGATATTTCAGTTGTGTGGCTTCATTGTGTGAGTCGTCACAAAATGAGGTGGGGAAGAAATATTGCTCTTTAGAAGTTACTGAACCGTGGGGATTTGACATGAAATTGTAAAGAGTTCAAACTAGTCAAGTAAAGAAATGGCAGATGGACAACTCGAAAAGGGTTCAGGCAATGCTTGAAAGACATGGGCATTGATTTCAAAGGGCTTTCCTTTCATAGATGCACAGCCTAGGCCTTGGGGACTTCAATAGATGGTCAAGAAAATATCCATGTTATTGCCCTGGGCTTTCCGCTGAATACAGTTTCCACATCCATCCTCAAGACAAGTTTATAGCTAGCTCCACACAGCACATAAACTGCTTTGAAAAGACCCAAAATGGTTGAATTTCATCAAACAAGTGGTTACTTTGAAAACTACTCATTAGCATCCTGTCACCAAGTGGAGCACTGACTGAATTAAGTTGCTTGTTAACACACTATATGCAGACCAACTGCAATAGAAGAGAATTTTTGTTTTTTGAAACAAAATCTTAGACATCCTTTAAAAATGAAAAGTCATTTCCAAAGCATTCTATGTCCATTTGAGAAGGACATGCTTCCCAGTATGTTTTAGTACCTGTATTGCAACTTTTGTAACAGTAAATCATATAAAGACCAATAAATCTTGAGCCTCATAAAATCTTCATTCTACCTGGCCTTTCAGCAGCCTTTGACACTGTTGCCCTCCCTGTTGTGCAATTCTGTTGTCTGTTGTCTATTGATCTGCTGAGTTCCCACTTTATCTCTATCCCTAATCAGATTCCTTTGTGGGTTGTTTCTCTGTGCATCCCTGAAGTGCTCATTTATTCCCCTCAGTTCTAGTTTAGGTTTCTTCCCTTACACAATCTCTCTGGGCAATCTTATTCTCCACTGGTCTTCAGTTTTCCTCTATATGTGTGTTGTCCAATAGGGTAGCTGGTAGCCGGATGTGGTTGTTTAAATCTAAATAAATTAAAATAAAGTAAATTCACACTACCCATATTCAACTGCTCAATAGCCACAGGTGGCCACGACCGCTACAAATAGAGGACATTTCTATAATCATAGAGTTCTATTAGAAAACATTGCTTTGCATGTTTGCATAATGACTATCAAATAGTTGTCAACTAGTTTCCAATAGTTTAGACATCTCTACTGTGCCAACCAAGGTCCATCTAGTCAAGGCTATGGTTTTTCTAGTCGTCATGTATGGATGTGAGAGTTGGACTGTGAAGAAAGCTGAGAATTGATGCTTTTGAACTGTGGTGTTGGAGAAGACTCTTGGGAGTCCCTTGGACTGCAAGGAGATTCAACTAGTCCATTCTAAAGGAGATGAGTCCTGGGAGTTCTTTGGAAGGAATGATGTTAAAGCTGAAACTCCAGTACTTTGGCCACCTCATGCGAAGAGTTGACTCATTGGAAAAGACTCTGATGCTGGGAGGGATTGGGGGCAGGAGGAGAAGGGGACGACCGAGGATGAAATGGCTGGATGGCATCACTGACTTGATGGATGTGAGTTTGAGTGAACTCGGGGAATTGGTGATGGACAGGGAGGTCTGGCGTGCTGCAGTTCATGGGGTCACAAAGAGTCAGACATGACTGAGCGACTAAACTGAACTGAACTGGGCCTCAGACTCAAAAAGCTTACTGGATGTCTTCATTTGGATATTCTGTAGGTCTTACAAATTATTTCCACCAAACTGCTCTCTTCCTGGAAGACACATTGGGGCCTTGAAGGCAGAGATAAGGATTCTCATCTTTATTCCTTATGAAGGGGAAAATCATCAAGAATTTTAACTGTTTCCAGATGATTAATTTAATAAGGACAGCTCTTTAAGATAAAGAAGATTCCCAGTTTTCATGTGTGGCATTTGACAGTTTCTAAGCTGAATTGTCCCTTGCAATAATCCTGTAATTGGCACCTGTTCCCTCCCATTACCCCTGGCCCCAAATTAATTTCACATTCTGAATTCAGAGTGAGTTTAACAAAGCAATCTTTGTGATAGGAATTCCACAGATTGCTTAATTGACACTTCCAAATCTCTCATTTATTCGGATTTCTAAATCAACAGAATTAGACTACAAATTAATTCATTAGTGCAAACAATAGAAAATGAGGTCAGGATTATTAGGAGAAGAATAGACAAGGAGATGAATTGATCCACAGTCAGATATACAGGTTGATCCCTGAAACTCAGAAAAAGTAGGTCAACCTTTTTCTCTCTCTTAATTACATGCCCACAATCTTTCTTCTGTCAGGTCTGGAAATCTTGGGGCTTATTTCTACACAGTGTAATTATGTTTCCATATCTGATTGTGTCCAATTCTGAAATGAAATAAACAGTAGGAACTAGTCACATTAGCAAGTGGAGCCACTAAATTACATTCATTAAGGCATTGTTCAATTATAGAGTGCAATCCTCCAGTGACCCCAGGAAATAAAAATTTCAGTTTACAATTAAGGATCTGTGATATTCAATAAATATACTTATTATTTTAGAAAGAATGCATTCTTTCCCCTTCTCTCAAAGGGAAACTAGATCTGGAAAGGGCTTGGATAAAGAATAATTACACTCTGATGAAAAGAAGCTGAATTCACCTTGATCCAAATAGGTCAGTAATTATCCACACTAATGCAGTATAATGATCCTTTGGATTTATAATTATAAACTTTCAGGAGAGTCTCAGTGTAATTCTAAAGTAAGAGCAAGGTAACAGGCAATGCTCCCCATTTGATTTTTCACAATATACAGAACAATTCTATACTGAATTATGAATAGTGTTTTATTATAGTCATTTCTTATGCTTTTTTAAAAAATACTTCCTCTCTCTAGATGAATATATAGCTCCCATTATCAGTTTTAGCTTGTCTTCCCACCTTTGAATACATTGTTCTTCACAGCTCTGAAGCAAACTACCCCTTATCAGGCAGGCAACATGTCTGTCTGCTCCCAAAGTTTTCTTTTCACAATTCTTTCTTCATCAGGATCATTTACAGAACTGCCAAGAGGAAACAAAGAAGGATGATTTCAGCTCAATAACTAAAATGACCAAAGAGGACACTGTTACCCATGTAGGACCTGTGTCTTCCTGTCTATAACATCATGCTACATTCACACTTGATGTTTCACAGAATTCAAGAGAAAAATTTCACAGCACACAGTCTACATGGCAATGAGAGGGAGACAGACTCACGCAGATAGAAAGATAGAGGAACTATGAGGAAGAGAGTGAAGGAGGAAGAAAGAGAGAGAAAGGCAATATTATGTAATAGAAAGGACACAGATTTGTGCATTCATTATGTGTCCTTAAGCCAAATACTTAATCTCCTGAGCCTATGTTCCTTATCTGTAAGATGTGAATCAGAATACATATCTCATAGGGCTGTTGAGGATAAAATAAGACAAAGCTCTAAAGCTCTAAAATAACTAAACAATAGCAATCATTCTACTAGTTACCAAATAGTTGAATAGATCTATTAGGCATACTGACATATGTAAATAGTATAGGCATACAACAAATATATATATATATACATACATATACGTATTTGAATTATAAAGCATGGATATTGGGGAAATGCAAACTATGGAATAGTTGAAAGAGTGCCTGGTTTCGAATTAGAAAATCAGTGACTGAGTCTTGACTCACTGTTACTGAGCTTCTGTGTGTAGCTGAGAAGACATGTGCAGGCCTCATTTCTCCCACATGGCCTTTTGAATTGCATTTTCTACCTGTATCTTAAACCTGGATTCTGACAACAGCCTCTGGCCCCATGTGCATTAAACTTCTCCATTCTGTTTCTTGAGGGGCAACTGCCACAGTTGCAGGTATGTCCAGGAGTCAGGGAAAGGACCCATCTGGGCACTGGATATGGAGATGAGAAAGCAGCGGTACAGACTTCTTGATGATTCTCATAGGCAACTGGGCTGAACACCCATTTTCAGGGATAGCAGCTACAATCTTGAAAAGCATGTTCTAATCACTGCTATCTAGCACACTATAGGTGACCAATAAATATATGCTGAAGAATTTCAGGCAATTTCAAAGTTCATGATCCCCATACATTTAATAACTGAAAGTCAATTGAGTCTCCATTTAGTCACTACACAGAGCATTTAATGGAGGTTTTGGCGCCTCAGTCCTGGGAAGATCATTTGTCTCACTTGTGTTCTTTCCCCCTCAAAGATAGCCTTCCTATGCACGCTCTTGTGACTTCAGTTTCAAATCTCTAGTAAAAACAGAAAGGAAGCGTCTTCTGGACTTTTCTTTCCCTGCCAACACACAGTTGCCAATCAGGTTGCCATTTTGGATTACTCACTGATCTTTGAATTTCCATTTCATGCCTGGTGCTTTGTCTCTTGTTGGTTCTACAGGACTGTCAGAACCTATTTGCCAGCCTCACACATCTCCTCCTTCAGAACTCTCCAGGCCTGCTCTTTCTTCTGCTCTGTATTCCATTCACTGCTCAGCCATTCTCACAGGCCTCAGCTGTGACTGAAGAGTCCATGTGAACTAGGGAATTCAGCTCCATGATGCATATATTTCAGAGAGAAATCGTCACTCTTTCCTGAATTAGTGAGGTTTTAAACATCAGAAGTCTGTTTATTAGTTTTCCTCAAATTCCAAATGGATTTCTTTTAAACAAAATCTCTGTGTAACTTCTAGCCATCAAATCACATTTGGGTAAATCTGCTTGAGGGAAGGGGTACTTGACTGACAGTCACTCATATAAATATTTGTCTAAAAAATTTTTTTTTCTGACTAAGTAGGAAAGAAAATATGTCATCTGATACAACTTTTGACCCACTCTTTTTTTCTGTTGAAGATTTTGCAGTGAAAACATTTTAACAGATATGTATTAATGGCCAAAATATTAGTGATTTCCTAAATGTTAATAAAGTTTTAACATGAAAAAAATAGATTTCCTGAGATAGCAATTGGAAGTTTGAGGATAGAAATAATGTATTCAGTAAATAAATTTCACACGACCCATCTAAGCACTCCTACAGACTATTCAGATCAATATTTGATGAGAATGTATCAAAGCAAACTTATTGCTATGAGGAGCCACTGCTGTCTTTTAATTGAAGTTAATGAAGCAAACATTAGTGTAAAGCACTTGCTGGATGCATTTGAAATTTGTTCTAACCACTACTAGTGCTGCTAATGGAAGGTGGTAATTACTGTCCACATAATTCTGAAATAATTAGGGAAATGGGCACTTTTCAGAATCATCCTATTAAAATATAGGCCTGATAACAGAAAAGTTTCTAGACGTGTGCTGACTTGAATCAGTGAAGATAAAAGTGATGGTGTCTTTTTACTTTACAATTGAAATCTCTCTTCTATCACATGCTGTAAAGCTTTAGTAGGACGAGGAACTTGGAAACCTTGCCAATGACAAGGTGTAAAAAAGAGCACAGGAAGTCAAGTGTGGGAGTGACAGAATTTGTCACATCCCCATTAGGGTTAAAGACACTGTCATCATTCTGTAGCTCAAGCACCCTCTTGCTTCATTCACTGAAAGGAAGACCCAGCTCCCCCTGATTTGGATGGGTCTCTTGGATGCTCCCCTGTAGGCATCTACAGATCATAGCTTTGACAAGGACTTCCTAGGACTTAAGATGTTCAGAGCACTTGGCTGTATCTCTCAATAAATCAAGGTGGAAATGGCAGTGTCAGACAGGTGTGCCCCACTCCCTGCCTCCAGCCTGGGCTGGCTGGTTTGCAGTCGGTGCACTCTCTCAACTGCTACACGAAAGAATCCTAAATGCAGGGCATGTGAAAGAAAAGACAAATGGTTCCTGGAAGCACATTGTCAGCTGTGAGACATGACTTTCTCCCATAAAAGAAGAGGGGATGCTTAAAGAAAGGGATCCTGGGACAACAGTAATAAGGAGCAGACAACCTGATAAGTAGGCATGGTCTTTGCTGAGCAGGGCGTGTGCCTCCCTTCCCAGTCCATTTTCAGTGCCTTGAAAGTAATTTGTAATTGCAGCTTGTCTGATCTGGGGGAAAAAAAAGAAGAAGAGCCTTACAAAAGATGGGCTGGCCTAGAAAATGTAGGGGAAGCCAGTCTCTTCAAAGTGAGTTGGCTGCTTGGGAAAGATCGCACACTTGCAATAAAGTGTGCTTATGACTTTCAGGAAAGCTCCACCCCAGATTTCCAGAAATGAAGGGTTAAAGCACGCAGTAGTCTTAGCACATTTCTTCTCGTCTGTGCAGACCTATCTGCTGAAGAAAGAAAGGTGAGGAATGAATATGTCCATCTTAGAGATGAGGAGAGCACATCCCAGCGCTCAGGGGCAGGAGGCTGTGTCCCATGCCCTGTGCCCAACCATCCTCTGAAATGGCTCTACCCTGGATTCTCTATAGACTGGTTACAAGCATCTCCTGCAAGAAAACTTGTTTTCAGGGGAAAAAAAAAAGAGAGAGAGAGAGACAGACAGAAAGAGAGAGAAAACTTGCAGGCAAAAGAAAATCTGTCTCAAGACTTTTGCCACCCCATGGACTGCAGCCTCCCAGGCTCCTCCGTCCATGGGATTCTCCAGGCAAAAATAATGGAGTGGGTTGCCATTTTCTTCTCTAGGGGATCTTCCCAACCCAGGGATTGAACCTGGGTCTTCTGCATTGCAGGTGAATGCTTTACCCTCTAAGCCACCAGGGAAGCCCTGTCTCAAGACTAATGCTTTTTAAAAAAGCCACATTCTTCCTGTTGTCTCCTCCGTGGTCTTCTTCCAGATGAAAGTCCAATCCTCTGAACCTGGCTCCTCCATACTTGAAATGTCACCACACTTAATCCCAAAGGGACTCTTCTGTCTAGCCGCGCTGGCCTCTTCTTCAGCATTTGGACCCAAGTTTATTTTCAATACTACACTGTTTCTCATGCTAGTCCCTCCACTTGATAAAGCCTCCCTTCCCTCATTGCTTTTGTTGTTCAGTCACTCAGTTGTGTCCAACTCTTTGCAACTCCATGGACTGCAGCACACCAGGCTTCCTTGTCCTTCACCATCTCCTGGACTTTGCTCAAACTCATGTCCATTAAGAGGCAGTGATGCCATCTAACCATCTTGTCCTGTGTCGTCGCCTTCTTCTGCCTTCAATCTTTCCCAGCATCAGGGTCTTTTCCAATAAGTTGGCTCTTTGTATCAGGTGGCCAGAGGATTGGAGCTTCAGCTTCAGCATCAGTCCTTCCAAAGAATATGTAGGGCTGATTTCTTTTAGGATTGACTGGTTTGATCTCATTGCTGTCCAGGGGACTCTCAAGAGTCTTCTCCAGCACCATAGTTTGAAAGTATTAATTCTTCAACTCTCAGCCTTCTTTATGGTCCACCTCTCACGTTCATACATGATTACTGGAAAAACCATAGCTTTGACTACATGGACCTTTGTCGGTAAAGTGATGTCTTGTTAGAAATGCATTTCTTGGGCCTTAGTCCAGACCTAATGAATCTGAGTCTCTGGGGGTATAGCCAGTAAACTGTGTTTTCAGAACATTTTTATTGAAATGTAGTTAATTTATAATGTTGTATTAGTTTCAGGTGTACATCAAAGTGATTAAATTACACATATACATACCTGTATTCTTCTTCAGATTCTTTTCCATTATAAGTTATTGCAAGATATTGACTATAGTTCCCTGTGCTGTATAGTAGGACTTTGTTGCTTATCTATCTTATTTTACATACAGTAGTATGTATATGTTAATCCCCAACTCCTAATTTATCTCTCCTCTCTTCCCCTTTGGTAACCATAATTTTTTTTTCTATGTCTGTGAGTCTATTTCTGTTGCAATCTGTGTTTTAATGAGCCATCCAAGTAATTCTGATGCACATTTATGTTTGAGAACCACTGGACAGGCCCTCCTAACAGTCTACATGTTCTAGCTCATAGTATATGCTCAGGAAAGTTTTGATGAATGAATTAATGAATCAGTATTTTCTCATCTATGTGAAGCTTTTAGGATGTGTTGTTTCTTCTTGCTTGCTTTTTAGAAACTATCAACAGTGGGATGACTGGTTCCCAGTCATTAATTAGACCTTCTATTTATTTATTTTTTACTGTTACTTATTTTTACTTATTTATTTTTAATATAAATTTATTTATTTTAATTGAAGGTTAATTACTTTACAATATTGTATTGGTTTTGCCCTACATTAACATGAATCTGCCACGGGTGTACACATGTTCCCCATCCTGAACCCCCCCTCCCATCTCCCTCCCCGTACCATCCCTTTGGGTCATCCCAGTGCACCAGCCCCAAGCATCCTGTATCCTGTATCTAACTATTCATGGTATTAGAAAACTTGAGATTACAGAGTTAAATTTACACTGTTTGCCACAACCATGAGGAACATAGCTCTTGCAACTACCAGAAGTATTTGGGGAGCCTCTGCCGTGGCTGTAGGCCACAATTTTATAACGTGGTATCTTCCATTGCTACCTTCTCACAAGAAACAAAAATTTCAGAGAAGACCATGTTCTTGCACCTGCTGATAGCCTTTGAACTTTGCATTATTACTCACTTAATTCTGAATGCCTCCAAGTCATCTTTGCTGATAAACCCCAGGTTTAAGTCATAAACAAATTAAAGACTAAAGATTTTTCTTTGGCACATTCTTTCAAGAATTTTGTTGCTCTCTGTGAGCTACATGATTCTTTTCAGGGGGAGCAATTCTCTGTGCACTGGGCTGAGCGGGGTGTCCTGTGCCTTGGCAAAGCCTAGTGGGAGTGTGTGAGAGACTGAGCTGTCTCAATAGCCCAATGTTATGCTTTCAGCAAGCTTTTGAGAACAAAGTCTCTGTTTTTATTGCTCTCCCTGCCAGTGATCACGACTGGATTCTTTCAGTGGGACATTCCATGCCTTTGTATTTAGTGCCAAAGTGGGCCATCCCCTGAGCACTCCAAGCTCCTCACAGAGCCCTAAAATGAGGCCATTCTTAAGGCCATTCTGCACACCCACATTTGCTGATAATTCTTTCCTACATCCCAAAGGAAGCAGTGACTATAAAGCCCCCCCCCCCAAAAACAAATATGTGTGCTTTATTTTACATTTAACAAGCTGTTATATTAAATGCCAGAGTATGAGAAAATATTTGCAAATGATAATGGGGTAATATCCAAAATAGATAAACAGTTCATATAACTCAACATCAAACAAACAAACAACCCAGTTAAGAAAGGGACAGAAGGCCGGAATAGACTTTTTTCCCAAAGAAGACAGAAATTGCTAACAGGCACAGGAAAAGATATTCACCATTACTAGTCATCAGAGAAATGCAAATCAAAACCACAATGAAGTATCTCATTGAGGTATCTCATCTCACAGCTGTCAGAATGCCCATCATTATAAAAAAAAAAAAATGAAAGTATTAATTCTTCAACTCTCAGCCTTCTTTATGGTCCACCTCTCACGTTCATACATGATTACTGGAAAAACCATAGCTTTGACTACATGGACCTTTGTCGGTAAAGTGATGTCTTGTTAGAAATGCATTTCTTGGGCCTTAGTCCAGACCTAATGAATCTGAGTCTCTGGGGGTATAGCCAGTAAACTGTGTTTTCAGAACATTTTTATTGAAATGTAGTTAATTTATAATGTTGTATTAGTTTCAGGTGTACATCAAAGTGATTAAATTACACATATACATACCTGTATTCTTCTTCAGATTCTTTTCCATTATAAGTTATTGCAAGATATTGACTATAGTTCCCTGTGCTGTATAGTAGGACTTTGTTGCTTATCTATCTTATTTTACATACAGTAGTATGTATATGTTAATCCCCAACTCCTAATTTATCTCTCCTCTCTTCCCCTTTGGTAACCATAATTTTTTTTTCTATGTCTGTGAGTCTATTTCTGTTGCAATCTGTGTTTTAATGAGCCATCCAAGTAATTCTGATGCACATTTATGTTTGAGAACCACTGGACAGGCCCTCCTAACAGTCTACATGTTCTAGCTCATAGTATATGCTCAGGAAAGTTTTGATGAATGAATTAATGAATCAGTATTTTCTCATCTATGTGAAGCTTTTAGGATGTGTTGTTTCTTCTTGCTTGCTTTTTAGAAACTATCAACAGTGGGATGACTGGTTCCCAGTCATTAATTAGACCTTCTATTTATTTATTTTTTACTGTTACTTATTTTTACTTATTTATTTTTAATATAAATTTATTTATTTTAATTGAAGGTTAATTACTTTACAATATTGTATTGGTTTTGCCCTACATTAACATGAATCTGCCACGGGTGTACACATGTTCCCCATCCTGAACCCCCCCTCCCATCTCCCTCCCCGTACCATCCCTTTGGGTCATCCCAGTGCACCAGCCCCAAGCATCCTGTATCCTGTATCTAACTATTCATGGTATTAGAAAACTTGAGATTACAGAGTTAAATTTACACTGTTTGCCACAACCATGAGGAACATAGCTCTTGCAACTACCAGAAGTATTTGGGGAGCCTCTGCCGTGGCTGTAGGCCACAATTTTATAACGTGGTATCTTCCATTGCTACCTTCTCACAAGAAACAAAAATTTCAGAGAAGACCATGTTCTTGCACCTGCTGATAGCCTTTGAACTTTGCATTATTACTCACTTAATTCTGAATGCCTCCAAGTCATCTTTGCTGATAAACCCCAGGTTTAAGTCATAAACAAATTAAAGACTAAAGATTTTTCTTTGGCACATTCTTTCAAGAATTTTGTTGCTCTCTGTGAGCTACATGATTCTTTTCAGGGGGAGCAATTCTCTGTGCACTGGGCTGAGCGGGGTGTCCTGTGCCTTGGCAAAGCCTAGTGGGAGTGTGTGAGAGACTGAGCTGTCTCAATAGCCCAATGTTATGCTTTCAGCAAGCTTTTGAGAACAAAGTCTCTGTTTTTATTGCTCTCCCTGCCAGTGATCACGACTGGATTCTTTCAGTGGGACATTCCATGCCTTTGTATTTAGTGCCAAAGTGGGCCATCCCCTGAGCACTCCAAGCTCCTCACAGAGCCCTAAAATGAGGCCATTCTTAAGGCCATTCTGCACACCCACATTTGCTGATAATTCTTTCCTACATCCCAAAGGAAGCAGTGACTATAAAGCCCCCCCCAAAAAACAAATATGTGTGCTTTATTTTACATTTAACAAGCTGTTATATTAAATGCCAGAGTATGAGAAAATATTTGCAAATGATAATGGGGTAATATCCAAAATAGATAAACAGTTCATATAACTCAACATCAAACAAACAAACAACCCAGTTAAGAAAGGGACAGAAGGCCGGAATAGACTTTTTTCCCAAAGAAGACAGAAATTGCTAACAGGCACAGGAAAAGATATTCACCATTACTAGTCATCAGAGAAATGCAAATCAAAACCACAATGAAGTATCTCATTGAGGTATCTCATCTCACAGCTGTCAGAATGCCCATCATTATAAAAAAAAAAAAACCCTCAAATAACAAATGTTGATGGTGATGTGGAGAAGAGGGAACGTTCCTACACTCTTGGTGGGAATATAAATTGGTGCAGACACTATGGAGAACAGTATGGAGGTTTCTACAGAAACTAAAAATAGAACTACCAAATGTCCCAGCAATCCCACTACTGTGTATATATTGGAAAAAAGTGAAAACTTTACTAATTAAAAAGGATTTATGCAGCCCAATGTTAATAGCAACATTACTGACAGTTGCCAAGATATGGAAGCAACACAAGTGCCCCATCAATAGATGAATGAATAAATAAACAACCCAAATGTCACATTAACAGATGAATGGAAAACTACTCAGCCATAAAGAAGAATGAAATAATACTATTTGCAACAACATGGATGGACTTAGATGATAACACTAAGTGAAATAGGTCAGAAAGAGAAACACAAATACTGTATAATACCAATTTATAAAAAATAAAAATAAAACAAATTAGTGAATATAATAAAACAAATTAGTGAATATAATAAAAATAAAACAGACTCACAGATATAGAGAACAACCTAGTGGTTACCAATGTGGAGAGGGAAGGAGGAAGGGAAAAGTGAGGTAGGGGGTTAAGAGATACAAACTACTATGTACAAAATAACCTATAGGGATATGTTGTACAGTAAAGGAAAATAACCACTATTTTATAACTTTAAATCAAGTACAGTTTATACTAATATTGAACCATTATGTATATACCTGTGACTAATATTATATTGCAAATCAACTAGATGTTAACAAAAAAGATGCTGAGTATTTAAAACTATAATAAGATTTTTAAAACTACAAATAATTGGTTTATGGAAACTAATTTTGCATTATAAGGTCCAAAAATTGTGCCACACTCAAACAAAAATAAAATTTATTTAAGGGAATGAACTGTGATGTAGGATTGAACTATATAAAGCAGTTCTTGAATGCCAGTCTGCATTGCATCACAACACCTGGAGAGATTCATATTAAACATGCAGTGTCACCTGGAGTGGCTCATTCAGTCCAGGAAAATTGTTATTTTTAACAACCGCCCCAGATAATTGCAGTGTATTACTGGATTAGATGATGTTCATCTAATGTTCTTTCCTTATGATGCAGAATCAGAGTCAGTAATGTCCTGTGTTACCACACACTTCATGTTTCATTAATATTCTCTTCTCTCTCATACACATGCACACATACATGAACACACTTTCATCCCAATAATGGAAGTAATAGCAGCTTAACATTTTACTGAACATCAGAAAACCTGGATTATGGTCCCACCTCTGCCACATACTAGCTCTGTTATGTTGGATAAGCCATTAGTGGCCTCTTACCTTCAGATCCCTCATAAACAAAACAGTCTGTACTACTAAGTTCAATTGTGTGCTGGTGGAAAAAAAAAAAAAAAGAAGCTTGATTTGTAGTGTTTGTAGCATTTGCCAGTTTCCATGGGAGAAAGAATTTCAGCCACCATGGCTACTGTCAAGCTATCAAAGTGATGTCCCACAGCACCAATTTGTGAGAGCAGACTGTGTGCATCTCTTCCCAGCTGGCTCTAGCTCACCACTGACTAGATCCTTTCTAATTTTAAACTTTTATATTACATTTTGTGCAATTTTTGAATTACTAATGTTAGCACCTTCTCTTTAAAGAAAAGGAAAGTTAGTCATTGGTGCTGTGGGAAAGAGCCTGAGCTTTGTAGTTAGACATTTAAGCTATAGCTCTATCATTTAGAGCTATGTGACTTTTAACAAGATAATTAATTTATGGGACCTGGTTTCCTCCTTTGGAAAACAAATTAACAAAACACTCCTTTTTTTAGTGAAGGGTAAGGAGTTAATGTATGTAGAATGTCTACCACACTGTTTGGTATCTCTAACATGCAAATAGGTTAACTCAGAGAAGAGAAAGCAAAGCAAAAGCAGTCATAGCGTTAGAAACACTAGTACCAGGCTGAAAAGTATTCCATTGTATGAATATACTGCATTTTCTTTATCCATGGATGGATCTGGAAGACACTGTGTTAAGTGAAGTGAGTCTCAGAAGGACAAATCCCGCATGAGTCCACTTATATGGCATATCCAAAATAGTCAAACACAAAGAAGCAGAGAATAGAATGGTGGTTGCCAGAGCCTGGAGGAGGAGGAAGTGGGGAGTTGCTGCCCAACAAGTAGAAAGTTACATTTATACAAGGTGAATAGCTTCTAGAGATCTGTGGTACAACATTCTACCAAATTATAAGAGTAAAATACTATATTGTTAAGAGGGTAGATCTAATGCTAAGTGTTCTTATGCCACAAAAAAGAGCTAAAAGTCATCTTGAAATCTTTTCAAGATGATAGATATGTTTATTCCCTTGTTTATGGTGATGATATCACAGACATATGCATATGTCCAAACTCACCAAAATATATACATTAAATATGATAACTTTTTGTGTAGTAACTATACTTTAATAAAGTTTAAAAAACACCAGGACTCTACAGGAAAAACTATCAAAGGGAGAATATGAAAGAGAACTGTCTCACAATAAAACCTGAGGCTAATATTAACAGTTACTGGTTTATTTAGAGCCTGCCATATTCTTAGAGTTGTGTTAAGAGCTATACATGGATTATCTGATTTTAAAAGCATAGAAGGTATCATGTAAGAAATGAATCGCCAGTCTAGGTTCGATACAGGATACAGGATGCTTGGGGCTGGTGCACTGGGATGATCCAGAGAGATGATATGGGTGAGGGAGGTGGGAGGGGGTTCAGGATTGAGAACTCATGTACACCCGTGGCAGATTCATGTCAATGTATGGCAAAACCAATACAGTATTGTAAAGTAAAATAAAGTAAAATTTAAAAAAAATAAAATAAAAGCATAGAAGGCTACAAATGTTAAAAATTGAACTGTCACTTTAAAAACATGATTTCAATGTCTTAAAAGGTAGTTTCAGATTTGAACTTCTAAACAGGACAATTTTCAGGAGGATGAATCTAAAGAGGAACAAGGAAATGAAACCAACTTAACCATAGTCCAGAGAGTCATACTTTGTATTCAAAACAATTCATTTGCAAAGTAATTCAGTGGACATCCACTATATGCAAGATACTGAACAAAGCAATGGGGAGGGGAAGAGGGATGTAAATTTGAATAATACAAGGCTTTTGTATTAGTGAAAGACAAGCTCAGGCATAAATCACATTGATTTAAGGCTGACTCAAACCAGCTCTTCTCATGGTCCCTTAGACTGGCTGGTTATGAAACCATTCACCTGGCCCTCTTATTCCAGTCTTTTGTTCTAAACACAGTGTGCTTTCTTTCAAAACTACATGAGGCATGTTTCAGTGGATGTGTAGTGAAAAAACATCAGGGTCGAAAACCTTATTCTTATTCTGTCAGCTATTGCAGCTGGGGCAAATTCCATCACTTTTATTTCCAGACTTTGTTTCATACTCAGGGCTCAATTGGAGAAGGCAATGGCAACCCACTCTTGCCTGGAAAATCCTAGGGATGGAGGAGCCTGGTAGGCTGCAGTCCATGGGGTCGCTAAGAGTCAGACACGAGTGAGCGACTTCACTTTCACTTTTCACTTTCATGCATTGGAGAAGGAAATGGCAACCCACTCCAGTGTTCTTACCTGGAGAATCCCAGGGACAGCGGAGCCTGGTGGGCTGCTTTGTATGGGGTCGCACAGAGTCAGACACGACTGAAGCGACTTAGCAGCAGCAGCAGCAGCAGCAGGGCTCAATAGATATTAGCTATTGTTTTGGTAACTTAATCAAATAAGTTGACACTGCTCCTGTAATAAGCAAATCCTAATACATCCGATGGCTTAAACCTGATAGAAGCTTACTCACATAAATTCCAATACAGGTCTTTCTGATTAACCAGTAGTTCTCTTTCACACGATGATTTAGGGACCTAGGATCTTTTATTCTAATGGATCTACCATTCTCAGTAAATGCCTTCCAAAGTCTCTGTTCCTTCAATCAGGAGAGACAGAATTTAGACAATAGAGTGAGAAAGATTTTAGGGACCAGTCCTGGAAGGAGCACATATGACTTTCTCTCAGAATCCATTGTCTGGAACTCAGTCATATCACTACACTGACTCCATGGCAGAAGGAAGGGCTGGGAAATGTGGAAAAAAGAAGAATGTTTTGGTGAATACCTAATCAGTCTCTACCACAGAAATGAAGTTACTCTTTTTTTTTTCTACTCTGAAGATCTCATTGAACATAACATCATGTGATGTCAAGTCTATATGTTCACTTATTTATCAATCAATATTAACAGTACCAGAAACTTTCTAGGTGGCATAGCTTCTTTTGGATATGAGTTTTCAAGACAGAGGGTTAGAAGCAATCTTTCTCTCCTGCCTTTGCCCTTGATGATTGCCTAACACTTGTTTCTGCCTCATATGCTGTTAATCAGGTTCTATTGCATGGTACTCCAGTTTGCATGGTCTGTGTGGAGCTGGAATGGTAACAATAAAAACTTGAGAAACAAGCTAGACATCAAAAGTTAGAGATAAATCATGAATCAGTACTGATTTCATAGAAATACAGAGGGCAAGACAAATGTCAGAAGCTTGCTGCTGCTGCTGAGTCACTTCAGTCGTGTCCGACTCTGTGCGACCCCATAGACAGCAGCCCACCAGGCTCCCGTCCCTGGGATTCTCCAGGCAAGAGTACTGGAGTGGGTTGCCATTGCCTTCTCCAATGCATGAAAGTGAAAAGTGAAAGTGAAGTCACTCAGTCATGGCCAACTCTTCACGACCCCATGGACTGCAGCCTACCAGGCTCCTCCGTCCATGGCATTTTCCAGGCAAGAGTACTGGAGTGGGTTGCCATTGCCTTCTCCGTCAGAAGCTTAGAGAGACAAAATTAAAAATTTGCTGTATGTATGGCAAAACCAATACAGTATTGTATAGTAAAAAAATTAAAAAAATATGACCATAAAAAAAAAATTTGCAAGTATGGAGAGTGGACAAAACCAGGCACCATATCTCAGGACAATAATTAGAGAGCAGAGTACTTGCAGGAACTATCCAATGTCTCAGAGGCAGAGATAGAACAGAGCATTATTTTCATAAAGTAAAAGCAAAACACAATCAGAGGGACTAGCAGATTTGTTAGTATACGGTTTCCTTGGGGTTCATTCTCATAGCACTTTCTACTTTATTCATATGAATCATTACAATTTGTATTTTATATATATTTTTGGATTATTTGTTTAATGGATATCTTTCCAATTAGCCTGAAGATCATAAGGAGAGAACTTTATATTCATTAGTACTGAGCATAGTGCTTGACACACAGTAGTAACTGCTCAATAAATACTTGGATGGATTGATGGATGGATGGAAACAGCTCTGCTATTACCTTAAACCTTAAGTGTTAGTCGCTCAGTCGTGCCCAACTCTTGGTGACCCCATGGACTGCAGCTCACCAAGCTCCTCTGTCCATGAGATTTTCCAGGCAATCATACTGGAGTGGGTTGCCATTTCCTTCTCCAGGGGATCTTCCCAACCCAGGGATCGAACCCAGGTCTCCTGCACTGCANCCCAACTCTTGGTGACCCCATGGACTGCAGCTCACCAAGCTCCTCTGTCCATGAGATTTTCCAGGCAATCATACTGGAGTGGGTTGCCATTTCCTTCTCCAGGGGATCTTCCCAACCCAGGGATCGAACCCAGGTCTCCTGCACTGCAGGCAGATTCTTTGCCGAGTGAGATATTACCTTACTTCAACTAAAAATTGAGAGACCTAGAAGGTTGCTCAATCTTTACAATTTCTTTCTACTTAAAAATGTTTTTTTTTAATCTTTTCTCCACTTTCCTCTCCTATTTCATTTTCCATAACTTACAGCTTTGTTTATTCTCTTTCATAGGCTTCTTTTTGTCTGCACATTTCCAATTAGTGGTTCTGATCTTAGGCCACTATTTACATGTTCTCTATGCTTTCCTGAGATGGTCTCCTCCAACCCAATCAGCTTTTTATGACTCTGACAACTCCTTACACTTAGCCAAAGCCTTGCCCTAAAATTTCAGAAGTGAAATTCATGTTGAGTCTCAAAGGAACATTTCACGCAAAAATGGGCTCAATAAAGGACAGAAATAGTATGGACCTAACAGAAGCAAAAGATATTAAGAAGAGGTAGCAAGAATACACAGGAGAACTATGTAGAAAAGGTCTCAGTCTGTAGAAAAGGTCTCAGTGATCCATAAAACCATGATGATGTGATCACTTACCTATAGCCAGACATCCTGGAGTGTGAACTCAAGTGGTCCTTAGGAAGCATTACTATGAACACAGTTAGTGGAGGTGATGGAATTCCACCTGAACTAAATAAAAATCTTAAAAGATGATTCTGTTAAAGTGCTGCAGTCAATATATAACCAAATTTGTAAAACTTAGAAATGGCCACAAGACTGGTAGCCATCAGTTCCAATCCCAAAGAAGGGCAATGACAAAGAATGTTTAAACTATTGCACAGTTGCACTCATTTCACATACTAGTAAGGTAATGCTCAAAATCCTTCAAGCTAGGTTTCAGCAGTATGGGAACCAAGAACTTCCAGATGTATAAGCTGGATTTAGAAAAGGCAGGAGAACCAGAGAACAAATTGCCAACCTCCGGTGGATGATAGAAAAAGGAAGAGAATTCCAGAAAAACATCTACTTTTGGTTCATGGACTATGTTAAAGCCTTTGATTGTGGGGATCACAACAAACTGTGGAAAATACTTAAAGAGATGGGAATCCCAGACCACCTTACCTTTCCCCTGAGAAATCTCTATGCAGGTCAAGAAGCAACAGCTAGAACTGGACATGGAACAATGAACTGGTTCAAAATTGGGAAAGGAGTACGTCAAGGCTGTATGTTATCACCCTAATTATTTAACTTATATGCAGAGTACCTCATGAGAAATTCTGGGCTGGATGAAGCTCAAGCTGGGACCAAGATTGCTGGAAGAAATATCAATAACATCAGATATGCAGATGACACCACACTTATGGAAGAAAGTGAAGAAGAACTAAGAACTAAAGAGCCTCTTGATGAAGATGAAAGAGAAGAGTGAAAAAGCTGTCTTAAAACTCAACATTGAAAAAACAAAGATCAAGGCATCTTGTCCCATCATTTCATGGCAAATAGATGGGGAAACAATGGAAACAGTAACAGACTTTCTTTTAATGGGCTCCAAAATCCTTGCAGATGGTGACTGCAGCCATGAAATTAAAAGATGCTTGCTCCTTGGAAGAAAAACTATGACAAACCTACANTTCATGGCAAATAGATGGGGAAACAATGGAAACAGTAACAGACTTTCTTTTAATGGGCTCCAAAATCCTTGCAGATGGTGACTGCAGCCATGAAATTAAAAGATGCTTGCTCCTTGGAAGAAAAACTATGACAAACCTACATAGTGTATTAAAAAAAAAAAAAAAAACAAAAAAACAGAGACATTACGTTGCCACAAAGATCTGTCTAGTCAAAGCTATGGCCTTTCCAGTAGTCATGCACGGACCTGAGAGTTGAATCACAAAGAAAGCTGAGCACCAAAGAATTGATGCTCTCAAACTGTGGTGCTGGAGAATACTCTTGAGGGTCCTTTGGAAAGCAAGAACAGATCAGTCCATCCCTAAAGGAAATCAAGCCTGAATATTCATTGAAAGGAAAGATGCGGAATCTCCAATACTTTAGACGCCTAGTGAGAAGACATGACTCATTGGAAAAGACCCTGAAGCTGGGAAATATTGAGGGCAGGAGGAGAAAGAGTGGCAGAGGATGGACATGAGTTTGAGCAGACTCCTAAAGATAGTGAAGGACAGAGAAGCCTAGTGTGCTGCAGTCCATGGGATCTCAAGGATTTGGACACAACTGAGTGACTGAACAACAACAACAACAACAAAACTAATCATATTTTCTTGGAAATTTGCTTCTATTCTTGTGTTCTCAATCTGTGTTTTTACATGTGGAAGTGTGTTGCCGCCCTGTCCAAATAGCTATCATAGCACTCAGCACATTCTATCAAAAATTTGCCTCCTCCTATAAACAGTTAATGTTTACTGTTGGAAATGGCAACCCACTCCAGTACTCTTGCCTGGAAAATCCTGTGGATGGAGGAGCCTGGTGGGCTGCAGTCCATGGGGTTGTGAAGAGTTGGACACAACTGAGTGACTTCACTTTCACTTTTCACTTTCATGTATTGGAGAAAGAAATGGCAACCCACTCCAGTACTCTTGCCTGGAAAATCCCAGGGACAGTGGAGCCTGGTGGGCTTCCATCTATGGGGTCGCGCAGAGTTAGACACGACTGAAGTGACTTAGCAGCAGCAGCAGCATAAACAGTTAATAACTTTTAGAACAAGAACTGGTTTCTAACTTATCTTTGTGCTCTCAAGATCAAGCATGGTATATAACACAGAGCTGGTATTTGCTGAAGCAAGTTCATGTATGTATATTATAGTTACCCTTCCAAATTCCTTAACTTAACCCCCTGAAGCTATATTTGATTTCTCTCAGTTTTTTGATTATGACAATCAACCACAAAATGCCATTGATTCCACCTCTAAAGTATCTTATAGGCCCCAAATTTCCAATCACTCTGCTCTTATCCAGAGTCCTTCACCTAAACCATTGTAATGGCCTCTTAACTACCATGATTAAATATGATTTTGTCTCAATAATATAACCTACAAAAGCCTCCTTTTCTCCACTCTTATTTAACAGATATTTATTGAATGACTACTATTTACCATGCAGTTTTGTAGACACTGAAGATATGATGGTGAACAAGACCAGAATACCTTCTAAGGGAGTTTTTTGTTTGAATGGGGGACACCTAAAATTAATCAACAGCCAGATATATCATATATTAAAAGTTTTTTTCCAGCCTTCAGCTCAGTTCAGTCACTCAGTTGTGTCCGATTCTTTGCCACCCCATGGACTGTAGCACACCAGGCTTCCCTGTCCATCACCAACTCCCACAGCTTTCTCAAACTCATGTTCATCAAGTCAATGATGCCATCCAACCGTCTCATCCTCTGTCGTCCCCTTCTCCTCCCGCCTTCAATCTTTCCCAGCATCAGGGTCTTTTCAAATGACTCAGTTCTTTGCATCAGGTGGCCAAAGTATTGGAGTTTCAGCTTCAGCATCAGTCCTTCCAACGAATATTCAGGACTGATTTCCTTTAGGATGGACTGGTTGGATATCCTTATTGAGATACAATTGACATATAGACTTATGTATGTTTAAGGCACATAACGTGATGATTTGATATTGTTATATATTGTGAAATGATGACCACAATAGGTTAGTTAACACATGCATCACCATACATAGTTTAGTGAAGGGTAACTATAGTTACTAAGCTGCATATTAGATCTCCAGAATTTATACATCTTGTGACTGGAAGTGTGTACTCTTTGCCCATCTTCACCAATTTCCCCCATTCGCCCACCACTGGCAACCAGGCTACTTTATGTTTCTCTGTCTAGTTTTAAAACTTCACATATAAGTGAGATCACACAGAATTTATCTTCCTCTAATTTATTTCACTTAGTGTATTATCCTCAATTTTCATCCATGTTGTCCCAAATGACAGAATTATCTCCTGAATAATAATTTTATGGCTGAGTAATATTCCATTGTATATATCATGCTATTTAAAAAATCTGTTCATCCATTGATGGACACTTAGGTTGATTCCATACATGGTGGGAGTGCAGATATCACTTCCAGATAGTGTTCTCATTTCCTTAAGATAGCTACCCAGAAGTGGGACTGCTGGATCATGTCATCATTCTATTATTCATTTTTTTTAGAGGAACCTCCATATTGATTTCCATAGTGGCTGCACCAATTTACAATCCCGCCAACAGTGTGCAAGAGTTCCTTTTCTCCACATCCTTCCTAACATTTGTTATTTCTTTCTTTTGGCCATGCTGCATGGATTGTGGGATCTTAGTTCCTGAACCAGGGATCAAACCCATGCTCCCTGCAATGGAAGTGTAGATTGTTAACCACTGGACAACCAGGGAAGTCCCCAGCAGTTGTTAATATTTCTTGTCTTTTTGATGATGGCCATTCTAACAGATGTGAGGTGAGATCTCATTGTGATTTTGATTTACATTTCTCTAATAATTAGCTGTGTAGAGCATCTTTTCATGTATTCATGTATGTACTCTTTGGAAAAAAAAAATCAATTTGGTTTCTCTGACCATTCTTTAAACAAGATAATTTTTGCCACTGAGCTGTATGAGTTCCTTAAAGATTTTGGATGGTAGCCCATATTAGATGTATGATTTGCAAATATTTTCTCCCATAGTTGCCTTTTCATTTTGTTGATCATTTCTGTTTGTGTGCAGGAGCCCTTTAGTTTCATGACATCCCAGTTTATTTTTGCGTTTGTTTCTTGTGCTATATCATATATTTTAAGAATGTTAAGTGCTAGGAAGAAAAAATAAAGTGGTGTAAGTGGATAGAAAGATCCCTTGAAGTTTGAGTTAGGAGATATTTATATTGGTTAGCCAGGTGAGGTGTGTTTGAAGAGGTAACATTTGAATAAAATACTGGGTTGATCAAAAGGTTCAATTGGGTTTTTTCCACAACAGCTGATAGAAAAGCTCAAATAAACTTTTTGGCCAACCCAATAAAAGAATAAATCATGTGAAAAATTCTGGAAAAAAGAAATCAACACAGAGGGAACTGCAGCTGTAAATGCCCTTCGTGGGAGGTTACTTCATGTAAGCCATGTGCCTGACATGTAGTGAGCAAGATGTCAAGAATCAGAATGATGTAAGTCTTTGGAGATGGTGGTATAGGCATTGAATTTTATTCTAATTTTATTCTATGATTGCTATTATAAAATTAAGAGCAGTAGAGTGCTATGATTTGATCTAAGCATTCAAAGATGGCTGTGGTCACTGGTGGCTCAGAAGGTAAAGCATCTGTCTGCAATGCAGAAGGCCTAGGTTCCATCCCTGGGTTGGGGAGATTCCCTGGAGAAGGAAATGGCAACCCTTTCCAGTACTCTTGCCTGGAAAAACCCATGGATAGAGGAGGCTGGTAGGCTACAGTCCATGGGGTGTCAAAGAGTAGGACACAAATTCACTTTCACTTTTACTTTCAAGGGTGTCTATCAGCCACAGACATAATAATACTGAAAAACAGACTGTTCTAAAACTCAGGAGCACATAAAATTTAGCATTGTTTTCCTTAAGCATCTAGATGGAATCTAAAACCCTGAGTGTGGATGAAGTGATTCCCAAATAATCTTCCAGACCCAGATACGGCTATGTCTGTTTTTGGTGTTTGCATTGTCATCTCCTACTATGTGTCTCTCAGATCCTTATACTTTATGTGAAAAAGAACTCTCTTCACAGCCTCAAAATGTGCCTGCATTTGCATACCTCCTCAACTTTGTTCATGTTATTCTTTTTACTTGAAATGTCCTTTTGTTCATTTTTTTTCTAGTTGAAATTCTCTGTTTGCAAAACTAAACTCATAATACATTTTCTCCATGAAGATTTCAACAATATCTAGAATTGACATTTGATTGAACAATTGATTTGACATTTGCACTCACTGTGAAATGATCACCACTAATGTAGTCACCATCCATCACCCCAAAGTTACACACTCTTTCTTGGGGTGAGAGTTTTTAAAATTCACTCTCTTGGCAACTTTCAAATATGAAATCCAGTATTATTGACTATATGGGGCTTCCCTGGTGGCTCAGAGGTTAAAGCGTCTACCTCCAATGCAGGAGACCCAGGTTTGATCTCTGGTTCGGGCAGATCCCCTGGAGAAGGAAAAGGCAACCCACTCCAGTATTCTTGCTTGGGAAATCCCATGGATGGAGGAGCTTGGTAGGCTACAGTCCACGGGGTTGCAGAGAGTCGAACACAACTGAGCAACTTCACTTTCACTTTCACTTTTTGTGCCCATGCTGTACATTACATCTCCAAGATTTACTTATTTTATAACTGAAAATTTGTACCTCCTGACTCCCTTCACCCATCTTGCCAATCTCCCAACTTCCTTCCCCTCTGGCAGCTATTATATTAATCTATTCTTTGCATTTATGAGTTTTGTTTTGTTTGTTATTTGTTTTTTAGATTTCACATCTAAGTGAAATGACAATGTATTTGTCTTTCTATGAATCATTTTACTTAGTATAATACTCTCAAGGTTCACCTACGTTGTCACAAATGGCAAGATTTCATTCTTTCTATGGCTGAATAATATTCTGCTTTATGTATATACAACATCATCTATCCATATATTCTTCATATATTCATCTATTAATGGACACCTAGGTTGTTTCCATATTTTGGCTACTATAAATAATGCTGCAATTAACCTAGGTAGGGGGGGCAGCTATCTTTTCAAATTGGTATTTTCTTTCTTGTCAAGTAAATACCCAGAAGTGTAATTGCTGGATCATATGGTAGCTCTACTTTAATTTTTTGAGAAGCTTCCATACTGTTTTCCATAGTGACTACAAGAATTTACATTTCCACCAGTAGTGAACAAAGATTCCCTTCCCTCCACATCCTTGCCAATATTTGCTTTTTGTTGTCATTTTGATAATAGTCATTCTGACAGGTGTGAAGTGACATCTCACTGTGGTTTTGATTTGCATTTCCCTATGATGAGTGATGTTGAGCATCTTTTCAAGTGCCTTCTGGTCATTTGTATGTCTCCTTTGGAAAAATACTTATAAAGATCCTCTACCCATTTTTAAATTAGATTATACAACCAATCATTTTTTTTCTTCCCTACCTATTCTCTTACATATTTATGTTTTCCTACATAGTCAGCATTCAGGTCGCATGGCATGGAATATAGAATACTTCACTGACATTTTTTTCAGTTTTATTGAAGTATAGTTGACAAGTACAATTGAAAGATATTTAAACTGTATAATGTTACACTGAGATTTTTAAGAATACTACTGAAACACTGAAAATTGCAAGTTATCTACCATTTATCTGAATCAAATTAGTGTCTCTGCTAGTAACTTGGAAAGCAAACACTTGGGGCCTTGTGCTAGGAATTGTATTCTCTTTGGGGAAGGGGGTGTTGAACCATCTGCTCCAGTTTAGCAGTGAAAGAAGAACATAGGTTAGAAGGCCACTTCAAAGAAGGGAACAATTGCTTGACAATAAAAACTTGTGAAAGATGTATTTTAAAAGACATTTCAAGACAAGTGGAAATTTTCTTCAGTCCAGTGAAGTCGCTCAGTCATGACTAAATTTTTGTGACCCCATAGATTGCACCACACCAAGCTTCCCTGTCCATCATCAACACCCAGAGCTTACTCAAACTCATGTCCATAGAGTCCATGATGCCATCCAACCATATCATCCTCTGTTGTCCCCTTCTCCTCCTGCCTTCAATCTTTTCCAGCATCAGGGTCTTTCCAATGAGTCAGTTCTTCCCATCAGGTGGCCAAAGTATTGGAGTTTCAGGATCAGCATCAATCCTTCCAGTGAATATTTAGGACTGATTTAATTTAGGACTGACTGATCAGATCTCCCTGTAGTCCAAGGGACTCATAAGACTCTTCTCCAATACCACAGTTCAAAAGCATCAATTCCTCGGCTCTCAGGTTTTCTTTATAGTCCAACTCTCACATCCATACATGACTACTGGAAAAAGCATGGCTTTGACTAGACAGATGGACCTTTGCTGGCAAAGTAATGTCTCTGCTTTTTAATATGCTGTCTAGGTTGGTCATAGCTTTCCNCAATACCACAGTTCAAAAGCATCAATTCCTCGGCTCTCAGGTTTTCTTTATAGTCCAACTCTCACATCCATACATGACTACTGGAAAAAGCATGGCTTTGACTAGACAGATGGACCTTTGCTGGCAAAGTAATGTCTCTGCTTTTTAATATGCTGTCTAGGTTGGTCATAGCTTTCCTTTCAAGGAGAAAGTGGCTTTTAATCTCATGGCTGCAGTCACCATCTGCAGTAATTTTGGAGTCCAAAAAATAAAGTCTCTCACTGTTTCCATTGTTTCCCCATCTATTTGCCTTGAAGTTGAATGGTTGAACGGTTCTACAAAGACTTACAAGACCTTCTAGACCTAACACCCCAAAAGATGTTTTTTCATTATAGGGGACTGGAATGCAAATGTAGGAATTCAAGAGATACCTGGAGTAACAGGCAAATTTGGCCTTGGATTACAAAATGAAGCAAGTCAAAGGCTAACAAAGTCTTTCCAAGAGAATGCACTGGTCATAGCAAACACCCTCTTCCAACAACACAAGAGAAGACTATACACATGGACATCACCAGATGGTCAACACTGAAATCGGATTGATTATATTCTTTGTAGCCAAAATGGAGAAGATCTATACAGTTAGCAAAAAGAAGATTGGGAGCTGACTGTGGCTCAGATCATGAACTCCTTATTGCCAAATTCAGACTTAAATTGAAGAAAGTAGGGAAAATCACTAGACCATTCAAGTATGACCAAAATCAAATCTCTTGTGATTATAAAGTGGAAATGACAAATAGATTCAAGGGGATTAGATCTTATAGACAGAGTGTCTGAAGAACTATGAAGAACTATGGAGGGAGGTTTGTGACATTGTACATGAGGCTGAGATCAAGACCATTCCCAAGAAAAAGAAAGGCAAAAAGGCAAAATTGCTGTCTGAGGAAGTCTTACAAATAGTTGTGAAAAGAATAGAAGTGAAAAGCAAAGGAGGAAAGGAAAGATATACCTATTTGAATGCAGAGTTCCAAAGATTAGCGAGGAGAGATAAAAAAGCCTTCTTCAGTGATCAACGCAAAGAAATAGAGGAAAATGGGAAAGACTAGAAATCTCTTCAAGAAAATTAGAGATACTAAGGGAACATTTCATGCAAACATGGGCTCAATAAAGGACAGAAATTATATGGACCAAACAGAAGCAGAAAATATTAAGAAGAGGTGGCAAGAATACACAGAAGAACTATATAGAAATGATCTTCATGACCCAGATAATCACAGTGGTATGGTCTCTCATCTAGAGCAAGACATTCTGGAATGTGAAGTCAAGTTGGCCTTCAGAAGCATCACTACAAAGAAAGCTAGTGGAAGTGATGGAATTCCAGTTGAGCTATTTCAAATCCTAAAAGATGATGCCGTGAAAGTGCTGCATTCAATATGCAAACTAATTTGAAAGTGGCAATGGCCACAAGACTGGAAAAGGGCAGTCTTCATTCCAATTCCAAAGAAAGGCAATGCCAAAGAATGCTCAAACTACTACATAATTGCACTCACCTCATATGCTAGTAAAGTAATGCTCAAAATTCCCAAGCCAGGCTTCAATAGAAGATGAACTTAAACTAATTTGAAAGTGGCAATGGCCACAAGACTGGAAAAGGGCAGTCTTCATTCCAATTCCAAAGAAAGGCAATGCCAAAGAATGCTCAAACTACTACATAATTGCACTCACCTCATATGCTAGTAAAGTAATGCTCAAAATTCCCAAGCCAGGCTTCAATAGAAGATGAACTGTGAACTTTCAGATGTTCAAGCTGTTTGTAGAAAAGGCAGAAGAACCAGAGATTAAATTGCCAACATCCTTTGGATTATTGAAAAATCAAGAGAGTTCCAGAAAAACATCTATTTCTGCTTTACTGACTATGCCAAAGCCTTTGACTGTGTGGATCACCACAAACTGGAAAATTTTTAAACAGATGGGAATACCAGACCACCTGACCTGCCTCTTGAGAAATCTGTATGCAGGTCAAGAAGCAAGAGTTAGAACTGGACATGGAACAACAGACTATTTCCAAATAGGGAAAGGAGAATGTCAAGGCTGTATATTGTCACCTTGCTTATTTAACTTATATGCAGAGTCCCTCATAAGAAATCCTGGGCTGGATGAAGCACAAGCTGGAATCAAGATTGCCGGGAGAAATATCAATAACCTCAGATATGCAGATGACACCACCCTTATGGCAGAAAGTGAAGAAGAACTAAAGAGCTGCTTGATGCAAGTGAAAGAGGAGAGTGAAAATGTTTGCTTAAAAGTCAACATTCATAGATGTCAACTACAGAAAAAAAGTATGAAAAATACAAACATATGGAGGCTAAACAACACACATAAATAACCAACATTTCACAGAAGAAATTTTTTAAAATCAAAATATGCATAGAAACGAATGAAAATGAAAATACAACAACCCAAATCCTATGGGATTCAGTAAAAGCAGTGCTAAGGGGAAGGTTCATAGGAATACAAGCCTACCTCAAGGAACAGATCAATCAAATAAATAACCTAACTCTACACCTAAAGTAACTAGAAAAGGAAGAAATGAAGAACGCCAGGGTAAGTAGAAGGAAAGAAATCACAAAAATTAAGGCAGAAATAAATGCAAAAGAAACAAAAGAGACCATAGCAAAAATCAGCAAAGCTAAAAGTTGGTTCTTTGAGAAGAAAAATAAAATAGACAAACCATTAGCCAGACTCGTCATGAAAAAAGGAGAAGAATCAAATTAACAAAATTAGAAATGAAAATGGAGAAATCACAACAGACAACATAGAAATACAAACGATCATGAGACTACTATCTGCAGCTATATGCCAATAAAATGGACAACTTTGAAGAAATAGACAAATTCTTACAAAACTATAACTTCCCAAAACTAAACCAGGAAAAAATAGTAAATCTTAACAGACCCATCACAAGCATGGAAATCAAAACTGTAATCAGAAATCTTCCAGCAAACAAAAGCCCAGGACCAGACAGCTTCACAGCTGAATTCTACCGAAAATTTAGAGAAGAGCTAACACCAATCCTATTCAAACTCTTCTGGAACATTGCAGAGGAAGGTAAACTTTCAAACTCACTCTATGAGGCCACCATCACCCTAATACCAAAATCTGACAAAGATGCCACAAAAAAGCAATCTACAGGCCAATATCACCGATGAACATAGATGCAAAAATCCTTAACAAAATTCTCCAAATAGAATCCAACAACATATTCAAAAAGATCATATATCATGACCAAGTGGGCTTTATCCCAGGGATGCAAGGATTCTTCAATATTTGCAAATCAATCAATGTAATACACCACGCTAACAAATTAAAAGATAAAAACCATATGATTATCTCAATAGATGCAGAGAAAGCCTTTGACAAAATTCAATATCCATTTATGATAAAAACCCTCCAGAAAGCAGGAACAGGAGGAACTTACCTCAACATAATAAAAGCCATATATGACAAACCCACAGCAAACATTATCTTCAATGGTGAAAAATTGAAAGCATTTCCTCTAAAATCAGGAAAAATGAAGGATGCCCACTCTCACTTATAAAGTTGCTTCAGTCATGTCCAACTCTGTGGGACCCCGTAAAAGGCAGCCCACCAGGCTCCCCCATCCCTGGGATTCTCCAGGCAAGAACACTGGAGTGGGTTTCCATTTCCTTCTCCAATGCATGAAACTGAAAAGTGAAAGTGAACTTGCTCAGTCGTCTCCAACTCCTAGCAACCCCATGGACTGTAGCCTACCAGGCTCCTCTGTCCATGGGCATTTCCAGGCAAGAGTACTGTAGTGGGTTGCCATTGCCTCCTCTGGACTCAATAGATATGAGTTTGAGTAAACTCTGGGAATTGGTGATGGATGGGGAGGCCTTGTGTGTTGCATTCCATGGGGTCGCAAGGAGTCGGACACGACTGAGCAACTGAACTGAAGTGAAGGCACCATTTCATGCAAATGGACACAATAAATAAATTATTTAGCTGAAATAAAATGCCAAATTTAAATTATAATGTAAACTTGCTTCCAAATATTTTAGTGATTTTTTTTGCTGGTTTAAGTAAACATGTGTGGATTTTATTCAAAACATAAAATTGCTTTCATGCTGATGTTTATTTTTACTGAGTTATTTTACAATCAAAAGGAGAAAACACTGCACAGACAGGCAAGACAACTAAATTCTTGTTCCAGCAATGCCATGAAGCAATATATGATATCAGGCAAATTAGTTATATATGTTTTTTCATCTATCCATCCAGTACCTACACTATGTGTGTGCTCAGTCACTCAGAGAGTCATCTCCGACTCTCTGCAACCCCATGGATTACAACCCACCAGGCTTCTCTGTCCATGGGATTATCCTGGTGAGAATACTGGGGTGGGTTGCCATGCACTTCTCCAAGGGATCTTCCTGACTTAGGGATTGAACTCATGTTCCCTGTGACTCCTGCATTGGCAGGCAGATTTTTTACCACTGAGCCACTTGGGAAGCCCTACCTACACTGTATGGTATTAGTAACAATAATGCTGCAGAAACTGCATTGCTTACAATCCTTTTGTTTGTATCCAGCTTAAGCAAAAAGGGAAACATTATTAGAATACTAGGGAGTCTCATCAAAGAACGGAATGGCACCCTACTCCAGTACTTTGCCTGGAAAATCCCATGGATGGAGGAGCTTGCTAGGCTGCAGTCTATGGGGTCACTAAGAGGGACACGACTAAGTGACTTCACTTTCACTTTTCACTTTCATGCATTGGAGAAGGAAATGACAACACACTCCAGTGTTCTTGCCTGGAGAATCCCAGAGATGAGGGAGCCTGGTGGCTGCCGTCTATGGGGTCACACAGAGTTGGACACGACTGAAGTGACTTAGCAGCAGCAGGGAGTCTCATGCAGCAAAAGTAGAAGAACAAATCACCAGGAATTGGCAATGAAGAGCAAAGGGCAATGAAAAGCTGGCTTACCTGTCTCTTGTTCTTGAGATTCCCAATATGAGAAAATCAGCCACCATAACAAAAAAGACAAAGACAAATTAAAAACAGTATATGCTTGACAGAGCTAAAAGGGGAGTTATGGATTTAGGTAAGACAAGGCTGGGGACTTTCCTGGTGGTCCAGTGGTTAAGACTTCACCTTCAAATGGAAGGAGTGTGGGTTCAATCCCTGGTCAGGAAGCTAAGATCCTGCAGGCCTCAGGGCCAAAAAACAAAACAGGAAACAGAAGCAAAACTCTAACAAATTCAATAAGACTTTAAAAATGGTCTACATCAAAAGTATCTTTTTAAAAAATAGTCAAGACAATGCTGAAAGTAAAACGTGGGAGAAGATATTCTATTTAATGCAAATGGTTAACCAAAAGAGAGAAGGGGTGGGCGTACTTATAATACACAAAGTATAACCTAAGTAAAAAGCTATCTCAAGAGACAAATAGGGAGGTAATCCTAAGATGGCGGAGGTTTAGGAGGGGGAGACCACTTTCTTCCCACATATTCATCAAAAGAACATTTGAATGCTGAGTAAATTCCACAAAACAACTTCTGAATGCCAGCAGAGGACATAGGGCACCAAGAAAAGCAGCCCATTGTCTTACAAAGGAGGTAGGGAAAAATATAAGAGACAAAAAAAGAGACAAAAGAGGTAGGGATGGAGCTCCGTCCCAGGAAGGGAGTCTTAAAAAAGAAAGAAGTTTCCAAATACCAGGAAACACTCTCACTGTCGAGTCTGTGGCGATTCTTGGAACCACAGAGGGCAACATAATCAGGAGGAAAAATAAATAGTTAAAACCCACAGATTAAGTGCCCAATGGTAACTCCCCCAGTGGAGAAGCAGTGTAGATGCCTGCGTCCATCACTACACCACTAGCATGCAGGGGATGGGCAGGGAGGCACGGGCTGCATTGCTTACAGTAAAGATCAGGTCTGAATGCCCCGAGGGCAATCTGAGGGAACTAACTTGGGCTAGCAAACCAGACTGTGGGATAGCTACCACATGAAAAGCCCTAATCTAAGACACCGTCAGGCCCCCTCACAGAACAAAGGACTGGACAGAGCTAGCCGGCTGCAGACCGACCTATCCCACTCCGGTGACAGGCAGGGGAGGGCAGCTGGAGCTGGAAGAGGGCAATCGTGGCCCCTGAGAGACATTATCTACCAAACTGCAAGCAGGCTTCTTTGCCAACCAAGACTTCTTGGGATTCTGCACAGCCAACTTTGGCCTGAGAAGGTGTGCCAGTTATACACTCAGAAAACCGAATGGCTGGGACGGGGGAGGCAATAAATCTCAGCGATGGTGCTTGCCAAACACCTGGTCACCTGAGTTGCTTGGATCTGGGAAGGGCACAAAACGGAGGTCCAACAGAGTCTGTGCCTATGAGGACTACCTGAATACCTGAACCTGAGCATCTTAGAGCTGGGAAGTGCATACAACACAGGGCCAGCCTCAAACAGTTCCTGGCACAGCAATGTAGTGCCTAAGCAGTGTAGACAGGGAAGGCACACACACCGTGAGCAGGAGCAAACCCAGTGTGACCGAGACACTGCGAGCACATGCCAGTGTTATTTGTTTGGATCGTTCCTCCCTCCCCACAGCACAACTGAACAAGTGAACTTAAAAAAGTGTCCACCACACTTAAAAAAGTGTGTCAGGGCTGAAATTAGACACTGAAGAGACAAGCAAACAAAAAAAGCTAAAACTGAGGGAACCTCCTTGGAAGTGACAGGTGCAATAGGTTAAAACCTTGTAGTTAGTACCGACTACATAGGAAGGGGTCTATCAGTTCAGTTCAGTCACTCAGTCATGTCTGACTCTTTGTAACCCCATGAATCACAGCACACTAAGCCTCCCTGTTTATCACCAACTCCCAGAGTTCACTCAGACTCATGTCCATCGAGTCAGTGATGCCATCCTGCCATCTCATCCTTGGTCATCCCCTTCTTCTCCTGCCCCCAATCCCTCCCAGCATCAAAGTCTTTTCCAATGAGTCAACTCTTCACATGAGGTGGCCAAAGTACCAGAGTTTCAGCTTTAGCATCATTCATTCCAAAGAAAGCCCAGGGTTGATCTCCTTCAGAATGGACTGGTTGGATATCTCTGATCTTTCCCATTCTATTTTTTCCTGTATTTCTTTGCATTCATCACTGAGGAAGGATTTCTTATCTCTTCTTGCTATTCTTTGGAACTCTGCATTCAGATGCTTATATTTTTCCTTTTCTCCTTTGCTTTTCACTTATCTTCTTTTCACAGCTATTTGTAAGGCCTCCCCAGACAGCCATTTTGCTTTTTTACATTTCTTTTCCATGGGGACGGTCTTGATCCCTGTCTCCTGTGGTGTCACGAATCTCAGTCCATAGTTCATCAGGCACTCTATCTATCAGATCTAGTCCTTTAAATCTATTTCTCACTTCCACTGTATAATCATAAGGGATTTGATTTAGGTCAAACCTGAATGGTCTACCGGTTTTCCCTACTTTCTTAAATTTGAGTCTGAATTTGGTAATAAGGAGTTCATGATCTGAGCCACAGTCAGCTCCTGGTCTTGTTTGTGTTGACTGTATAGAGCTTCTCCATCTTTGGCTGCATAGAATATAATCAGTCTGATTTCAGTGTTGACCATCTGGTGATGTCCATGTGTAGAGTCTTCTCTTGTGTTGTTGAAGAGGGTGTTTGCTATAACCAGTGTGTTCTCTTGGCAAAATTCTATTAGCCTTTGCCCTGCTTCATTCTGTATTCCAAGGCCAAATGTGCCTGTTATTCCTACTTTTGCATTCCAGTCCCCTATCATGAAAAGGACATCTTTTTGGGGTGTTAGTTCTACAGTGTTTTGCAGGTCTTCATAGAACCGTTCACCTTCAGCTTCTTCAGCGTTACTGGTTGGGGCATAGACTTGGATTACTGTGATACTGAATGGTTTGCCTTGGAAAGAAACAGAGATCATTCTGTCATTTTTGAGATTGTATCCAAGTACTGCATTTCAGACTCTTTTGTTGACCGTGATGGCTACTCCATTTCTTCTAAGGGATTCCTGCCCACAGTAGTAGATATAATGGTCATCTGAGTTAAATTCACCCATTACAGTCCAGATGAAGTTAAATATTTACTTCATCTTATTGTTTAATTTATGTAACATTATTTAACTTTTATTTATTTAATAAATGAAAACTCTGTGTGGAGTTTCAAGACTTACATCAAAATATTTTTAGGATTTACAGTGTAATATTTTACAAAATTTAAATTTACCTTTTTTTATATGTTGTCAAACCACCATATTGCATTGTTTACTTTTTATTCTTATATTTTGCTCAGATCCTGTTATATTTTACAAGGTTTGTCACAGTATATACTCTGTATATGTTATAAGGGAATAATATTTTGAAGAAATACAGGTATTTAATATTGAGATAATTTAGGCTTTTTTGTTGGATTACAGACTAGGATTGCCTCTCCTAAACTTTCTTTAGAGGTAGAAGGAAAAAATATTTCATGGCTATTGAGTTCAGAGTTTCTGCCACCTTCCATTGATCTCTTTTCTCCTTGTAAATATATCTTCCTTAATTTTGCAGTTTTTCTCATCGTAATTTACACAGTGGATTCTGGGGCTAAGCCTAATAAACCTATTATTTTAAAAGATCTTTAGTTTTAATCATTTATCATCAAAGAAAAATTCACTTCTGCTTAATTTGAAAAATGTCATAGATATATCCTCATTTCCAAAACAATGTAGAAATTCTTTGTGTTAGAGAATTTAGGAAGTTTTATATGTTGTCATGAAAAATTAGGTGTTTAATAAATAGCCTGTCTTGGGGGCCCAACTGTAAGCAAGTAGAATAATGACTTCAATTTCCTACCTGGCATGTTGCTTCTAATGATCTGTTCAGGAAACTTGCCTGTGGATGTCCAGATACCAGAAGTTTTGCTCGTAACTTCTTACTAGTTCAAAACCCCATAGAAATCATGTGATGCCTTTATTCAGGCAGAACTTTACTTCTTGGAACTAAGAATTCTTCCTTCACTTGATTTAGAGCACAAAGTAAGGATTAAGTAGATGAATAATGAAAGTATTCATGTGTTTCCCCAATTCATCTACTATCATATTGCTAATATTATAACTGTTAATTCCCGGAAGAAGAAACTCACCATTTAAAAACTATATTGCCATGCTTTAGGGATCTCATATTTTGAAGTTCTGAATCTCCCATTTAAATTCAAACAAGAACAGAATCTGGCCAATGGTTTTGAAAAAAACAAAATGGCAACACCTTCTTGGAATCTCAGACTGTTCAAATATTTTTTTTCCCCAGCAAAACAGGAAGAAATTGGAAAAAAGCATATGGACTCAGGTTGAGCATATGATGTATTTTCAGCTTGAATCCACACTTTACTCATATTTGTAGTGTGGCTTAAAATTAATTTTGGTAAAGCGTTTAGATTTGAGAGAAAAAAATCCCTATCTGGGACTAAGTCAACATTTGTGGCATCTCATTAATCACTGCCTTATGTAACCAGTTTTCCCACCTAAAGAGAAACTACTGGGATGAAAAAAGTTTATAATATTAATGCCAAGTACAAATCTTGCCTCTCCAAAACGGAGTTCATTAATCATCACTGAAGCACAAGAACAAACATACTTCATGTGTCTTGCCAATTTTTTCAATAACATTTCTGAAAGGCAAAAAAAATTCCTCTATTTTTCTATTTTTTAATCTTCATTTTTAAAAGGTTTTAATTTGGCTGTTATTTAATTTGTGATAATGTTATGTAAATTTAATGTGCTTTGAGAATGCCCATGCATAGTATATAGCAGTGAAGTATATTGATTGAGTCTAGGGTTCTGAATCAGAGACATCTGCACACAGATTCCTGGCTCTATTACGTCCTGCCTATGTGGTCATAACATGCAAAGCACTTTAGTCACAGTGCCTGGCACAGGGTAACTGGCCAATAACCACAGTGACAGAAATTCTTACTGTCACTGATAGGAAGCAGTATGGCCTTGAAGTTTGAAAATATTTCAATCCAGGCTTTGGTGGGCAAGAGAATAACCTCATTTTTTTTCATCTGTAAAATGGGGGTAGAAATAATTGCCTTATATATATCACAGGATTATCAGTTGCCACAAATGAGATAATGCCTCAATCAAGATAGAAAATTGAACCTAATCATAGCATGCAAACTTATTANGGGCAAGAGAATAACCTCAGTTTTTTTCATCTGTAAAATGGGGGTAGAAATAATTGCCTTATATATATCACAGGATTATCAGTTGCCACAAATGAGATAATGCCTCAATCAAGATAGAAAATTGAACCTAATCATAGCATGCAAACTTATTTAAAAAAAAAAAAATAAGTGCCAGGTAATGAAATCTTCATTATCTGGTCATATATTTCAGTCTATCAGTGTTAGGATCGTATAGCTGATTAGTAGTATTGATGGGATTTTGGGGTCAGCCATGTAGTTATTTTGGGCTTCCCTGGTAGTTCAGACCATAAAGCGTCTGCCTGCAATGCAGGAGATCTGGGTTCGATCCCTGGGTCGGGACGATCCCCTGGAGAAAGAAATGGCAACCCACTCCAGTACTCTTGCCTACAAAATCCCATGGACCAAGGAGCCTGGTAGGCTACAGTCCATGGAGTTGCAAAGAGTTGGACACGATTGAGCGACTTCACTTTACTTCTTCATGTAGCTATTTCATCCTCTATGCAATTTTAAAATCACCATTTACTGGAAATTTTACTGTTCTTTCTTTGTTAGTATATCTTTACATCTTTATTTTTTCCAGTCTCTTAATTTTAAAAATTATTTATAATTAAGAAAAATTGAGTACAGTATACTTAGCTAGTAGATGAAAATGATGACAATCTTTTTTTAAAAAAAGGAATAATACAAACCACATGTGAGAAGAGAAACACACTAATTCAAACAGTCATAAATAGAAAAAAAAAAAAAAAAAACCTTACATGGAAGAAAAAGTGGCTCCTGCCTACTTTCATTTACAGCCCCTTGGCTACGGGGGATAGAAGTGGATGGATGGTGAAGTTTTCAGATACTTCAGAAAACAAGTTGTTTCCTTACTTGTCCCTGTCAGAAGACTTGCCCTTTCTTGTTCATTTCTATGGCCTCTGCTATTAGAAGCATTGTTAAAAGCTGAAAGACAAAGCATTCTAAAGTTATGGTTGAAGATGCAGCCGTGAGACTTTGGAAAGCCCCAGGAGAGAGACAAGGGTAGTGTCTAGCAGCAATAGCAGAGCTATTTTAATTTGGCTGTTATTTAATTTGTGGTAATATTATATAAATTTAAAAGAGCAGGTAGCTCTTTCTGTCCCCATAAAACAGTCAAGGATCAAGAAGTAGTCATGTGGACACATAGCAAGGCTTAGTTCATTTTTGAAATTAAAGTAGTTTGGAAAGAAGGGTTGAACAGAGCAGAATAGCAGGAGGTTTTTGTAAAGTGAAGTAGAATTAAGTTATAGACATGGATTTTTCTGTCTTCAGTTTTAAAGAGCACCAGCTTCACTCTTCTTTTTTTCCTTGTGTTCTTCTTGACCTTCTTATCAGCTCTTGACTTTTCTCCTTGGGAGATTTTCTCTGCAAAGTCAGCACTGACTCCTGCAGAAATCCTGAATGCCACACCCTTATTACAAAAGAGTTGAAGAGAATTCAAATAAACATTTTGCAATAAGGAGCCTGGGAACTAACTGTTACAGGATGCTTCCAGAATAAGGCACTGCCAGCTAAAAGCCGAAAATTCCGTTTCCTGTGTAGCATGCCCAATTGTAGGCTTTACTTAAAAATATAAAAGTTAATATTAAACCTTAGAAATTCCTACAGAACCACCTACCTTCCTTTGCGAGTAAATTTTTTCTAGAACAGTTACTTTCCTCTTGTCCAGTCTGCACAAATGTAGATTCCAGGACCTTGCTTACAATTTGTTCTGCTCTTAATACAAAGAGGGAAAACGTGCTCACACATGTCATTGTACACCATAACTTTAATTCTTAACATATATGATACAGACTTTCACCATGGGGTGAGTGTTAGTGATATTTATTCATGTGCTGGAATTTTTATATATTTTGTCTTACAACAAAACCTGTAAGGTAGATTTTTATGCCCATTTTACAGATGAAGAAGCTGCCCTGAGAGTTTAAGGCATGGTTTCAAGTTTATACAAATTAAAAATAAAGATTAAAGCTGAGCTTTCAGTCACTGTCTGATAAAAATGTTATATATGTGTTATGAAAATGTTATATATATGTTACTGGTTTGCATAACCAGTAAAACTATTAAATATTTTAAAATATTAGGATTGTTGTTGTGGGAAGCAGGGGGTGGTGTGGGGGACATTCAGTACACTTTTTCTTCAGGGAGATTTATGTGGTAGCCAGGATGGCCTCAGCCATGGGTCACACCGGGTTCTCAGAAGAGGAAGGAAGTAGGCTGAGAGCAGAATGGTGGTCAAAATGAAGGATATGCATTCTGACTAGCTAATTTTAAGAGGAAGCAGGAGTATGACCTTGATATGAGGGCTTCTGGGTAAGGGGAGTTTTGCTGTTGCATGGATAAAGTTTGGATCCTAGATGAAAGAGGACCACCAGCTGGGTGAGGATGAGCAAGGCAGGGAGGCACATGGATGGCCCCTCAGGTCTCTGCCAGCCTAAGGTCACCACATTTCCAGGCAGGGAAGAGAGCTCACTCCCTACAGCATTCTAGAGCTTTCATTAGTGTGTCTTTGCTTTGATTTTAATAGGATTAGATAATAAAATCATAGCGAAATGTCAGGAAGTGACCCCAAACAAATATAATAAATGCTGCTTCTGTTTATTCTCTATACATACTGCCTTTTCCCTTAATATCTTCATTAGTTTTTGTGTAGAAAATAGGATTTGGGTATTTTAAATAATTTATAGAAGTTGATTATGTTTTTCCATCTTGTGCTTTATTGTTCGTCATGTCTGTGTGTTTAATCCTAAACAATCATCAATCAAGGGTCTCACCCTTCAATTATGGTAATATTACTTATAATAAGTCTATTTACACTATTTAGTGCAGATATTGCATCTCATTTCCCAGGCAAATACAGAGACCTTGCTGGATGATATTTCCCACGTGGTTGCTCCATCACAGACATGCTCTTAAGTGCAGTGTGTGGGAGGCCAGACAGTATAAGTGGTTAAGAAATTAGGCTTTGTTGTTGGCATTACCCTGGGCTCAGGGCTTAGCTCCGCCACTTAGCGGTGCGCCTTTGGAATGCCACTCAACCTCCTTTGCCTCATTCTGTCTTCTGTCAAGCAGGGCTGGTCCTGGTATCCACCTTCCTGGATTACTCTATGTGGATTAACTGTGAAGAGGGATGCATAGAGCATTAGCCCAGTGTCAGGTTCTTTGTGTGCAGTGGATAAATCATCACCCCTGTCTTCAGAATGTGGATCTGGGCAGGTGGGGAAGGCGAGCTGAGACCTGTAGAGGCAGGGCCCAGGCTTCAGACTCCTGAGGCCGGTGGCAATGCTGTGGTCTTGTTTGTTCTGCTTTTAAGAATTCAGTCCCATGAGAGCAGAGGCAGCAGTACATGCTGCCTGCTCCCACGTGTCTGGTTTATAATGTTTTGGGGGAAATTAATGGTACACAGATTACAGAGCTAGTCTACTGGGGTTTTGATGCAGAATCCACTATCACCTCTGTGACCTTGCTCAAGTCACTTAACCCCTCTAAGCTCTTAGGGCCTAACACATGGTAAGTACTATGTATTATTTTTAAAAGTAAGAGATGCTTCAGTTACCAGGAGATAATGGCAGCAGTGTATCATATGTAGAGCTAATTATAATATTTAAAAGGCTGTAGATTAATATTTAAAGAGAGCTGACAGTACCAGGCAGGTAGTGCAACATTTTCAGGATAAGAAGCTGGGTACAGTCAACTGTCTTAGAGGAGCTGAGTGCTCTTCTATGTGTCTAGAAAGACATACATGTCAAGGTAGCTGGTGGAAACTCTGGTCCATAAATTTAAAAGTGTAAGAGATGACACCATAAAAAAAAAATATATGTATATATATTTTTTAAATAGGCTTAATTCCAACCTTAAGCCCTTATTTGTCTTCTTGATGTTTGAAGACTATCTATTCCTGATCTAGTGGGTGTCTGAGGCTTAGGGCCAACCTTTGTAGGCGTGCATGCAGCTTTCTTTCTCCCTGGAGAAGCCACAGAGCAATTAGCATTTTCTGGGTGCCCTGGAATCCACACACATCCATCCCTATTTCCATCTGGGGAACTTCCTCCTTCCTCTGTTGGTATTCTCAAAAGCTGACCCTTCTTCTCCTCCCCTCTGGAACACACCTGGCATCATCTCTTCAGTAACTCAGGTTTTATAAAGGGCTGGGAGAATCAGTGATTTCTGAAAGCCTTTGCTCTTTACCCTGCAGTGCTCACTAAGGCAAGAAAACAAGGATCGCACCCTCCTCCCACCCCCGGCTCAGGTCAGGACACCGGGGTCTCAAAGATGAACTGAAAGACATGGGCCCTGCGCTCAGCAAGGATGGCCAGGTGCAGGCAGGGGATAGGAGATGGGCTTGGCTCCCACCATGATCCTGTGGTGTGACTGGAGAAGCACCAGTTTGTAGAAAGTCTGTTTGTGGGTTATGGTTCTCAGGGTATGTGGCTTCTCTCTCCTGCTAGACTGATAGTTCTTTCCCACGAGTACCTGGTCTTTATCTTTCCAACTCCCAGGGAGTTTTGGTGCAGGACCCCTTGCACAGATGTGTTTAGCTGTGATGCACCAAGGAGGTTGGTGCTGTGGGAATGGCCCCCCAGAGGTGGGGGGGATATTTTTTCACTGACTTTGCTTAGAATTACTGGCTCATGGTGATAAGAAAAATCAAACAGATTTTTAGTCAGTTTTATTACTGTTTTAAAATTCTCTTTAGACAATGCTTCTCCCCACCCTGCCCCTTATTAGGTGATCTGGTGTGAAATATTCTCAACCTCTCAACTTTCCTGCAACCTTCCTCAGACACACCCCCACAGGTATTTTGTAAGTCATTAATCAGTTTATTCGAAGAAGGCAATGGCAACCCACTCCAGTGTTCTTGCCTGGAGAGTCCCAGGGATGGAGGGGCCTGGTGGGCTGCTGTCTATGGGTTTGCACAGAGTCAGACACGACTGAAGCGACTTAGCAGCAGCAGCAACAGCAGCAATCAGTTTATTAACTACTTAGCTGCTCCTCTTGCTTTTAATCCTAACTTCCTTTATTGCCTCCTCCATACTATCAGAAAAATGATTAACCTAGAGGAGAGCATGGCCCCCTGCTTCAGCTGTTCAGCGCATCCTCAGAACCAGCCTACAAGATACTAAGTGTATAAGCCTCCCAAGGCCTGCTTCCTACTGACCTCATTTTTTTAAATAGGCTTAATTCCAACCTTAAGCCCTTATTTGTCTTCTTGATGTTTGAAGACTATCTATTCCTGATCTAGTGGGTGTCTGAGGCTTAGGGCCAACCTTTGTAGGCGTGCATGCAGCTTTCTTTCTCCCTGGAGAAGCCACAGAGCAATTAGCATTTTCTGGGTGCCCTGGAATCCACACACATCCATCCCTATTTCCATCTGGGGAACTTCCTCCTTCCTCTGTTGGTATTCTCAAAAGCTGACCCTTCTTCTCCTCCCCTCTGGAACACACCTGGCATCATCTCTTCAGTAACTCAGGTTTTATAAAGGGCTGGGAGAATCAGTGATTTCTGAAAGCCTTTGCTCTTTACCCTGCAGTGCTCACTAAGGCAAGAAAACAAGGATCGCACCCTCCTCCCACCCCCGGCTCAGGTCAGGACACCGGGGTCTCAAAGATGAACTGAAAGACATGGGCCCTGCGCTCAGCAAGGATGGCCAGGTGCAGGCAGGGGATAGGAGATGGGCTTGGCTCCCACCATGATCCTGTGGTGTGACTGGAGAAGCACCAGTTTGTAGAAAGTCTGTTTGTGGGTTATGGTTCTCAGGGTATGTGGCTTCTCTCTCCTGCTAGACTGATAGTTCTTTCCCACGAGTACCTGGTCTTTATCTTTCCAACTCCCAGGGAGTTTTGGTGCAGGACCCCTTGCACAGATGTGTTTAGCTGTGATGCACCAAGGAGGTTGGTGCTGTGGGAATGGCCCCCCAGAGGTGGGGGGGATATTTTTTCACTGACTTTGCTTAGAATTACTGGCTCATGGTGATAAGAAAAATCAAACAGATTTTTAGTCAGTTTTATTACTGTTTTAAAATTCTCCTTAGACAATGCTTCTCCCCACCCTGCCCCTTATTAGGTGATCTGGTGTGAAATATTCTCAACCTCTCAACTTTCCTGCAACCTTCCTCAGACACACCCCCACAGGTATTTTGTAAGTCATTAATCAGTTTATTCGAAGAAGGCAATGGCAACCCACTCCAGTGTTCTTGCCTGGAGAGTCCCAGGGATGGAGGGGCCTGGTGGGCTGCTGTCTATGGGTTTGCACAGAGTCAGACACGACTGAAGCGACTTAGCAGCAGCAGCAACAGCAGCAATCAGTTTATTAACTACTTAGCTGCTCCTCTTGCTTTTAATCCTAACTTCCTTTATTGCCTCCTCCATACTATCAGAAAAATGATTAACCTAGAGGAGAGCATGGCCCCCTGCTTCAGCTGTTCAGCGCATCCTCAGAACCAGCCTACAAGATACTAAGTGTATAAGCCTCCCAAGGCCTGCTTCCTACTGACCTCAGTCCTTCTCCTCTTCTCTTTGGCAGTAGCAAGAGATCTATGTGGTCATTTTTTATATGCACAGAATTCTTTCTTGCCTGTGTACCTTGGCTCCTGCTCTTGCTTCTGGCCAAAATAACCTTACCCCTCTTCTCTGTCTGGTTCAATCTTATTCATCTTTATTTCAGTTATCTACCTAAACTCAATCCAAGAAGCTCCTCTAGCAGTATCTCACAGCTGATGTGCTCTATGGGTTCCTCCCCCATGATGACCCTGACATAGTACTTTTAAAGTTTTTGGAAATTATCTGGGTACATGTCTACTTTCTAAAATTTTCGTAAGTGCCCTAATTCATAGCTATTACTAGATAAGTTCATCTTTTTCATACTTATACCCGTAGTATCTGGAACATAGTTGATGTTCAGTAAAACTATGTTGAACTGAATTGTATGCTCAACTTTATAAAAGGGAACACTGATTTCTGGTGTGCAAATTCTCCAACCTCTTTGGCAAAGTGGTATATGTTCTTTCTTTAATATTGATGTATACTTTGGAAATTAAAAACATGGTTTGTCATTGAGGCCAGCAGTCCTATTTTTATTAAATGTTTAGTTTTCAGATTAGTGTATGTAAATATTAAAAAGTATTATATTGAATATTAGTGAGTCTACACTAGCTGTAATATTTTTTTCAGATCAGAAGAACAGTGAATAAAAGATTCTAAACCCATAGCAATCTATTGATGGAACATAGGCTTGTGTATAAAGTGATATTTTGATAAGTTTTACAAGAGTCTTCAAGTGAAATCATTTGTTTCTAATATCAACCACTCAGAGCCAAATTGAAACAATAGGAGTTTCATTTAGGGTCCATAATAGCTATGATAGAATATCACTGTAACATTATTTGCTGGAATTATAGTAGGGAATTTGCTGGTACAGAAAAGCAAGACAATCCAATTTTTCAGCAGAGATAAAATCCTAGTAAACTCTTCATTCTGCAAATTGGCATTTTTCTGAAACCCTGGCCACTTTATTGGCAATTATCTTGAATCAAGTTGCATGTAATTTTGCCTCTCACATTCTTCTAAGTTTAATAAGTTTGGTGAAAGAGGAATTTATACAATTGTGTGTTTTTCCCACTATGTTTATATTCATTCCAAATGTACCTAAAGTTCAAAACCTAGAGAAAAGTTTAAGCTTAACCTGTAGAGGTTACAAAAAAAAATCCAAAGATATTTTCAAAACCTCTCTAATGGAATATTATATATATTTATTTTGTTAGGAATTTTATCTCCCAGAAATATTTGATTTAGGACAATGCATTTCCCAACCTTTCTTTTAATTACAAAAGTTTCTTTGTAACTCCAATTCACACAAGACTAGTCAACAATATAAAAGTTCATATATTAAAATGCTATTTGAATATGCATAAATGGAAAGTATATTTTAAAGTCATTGAGTGAACTTTGCATTAGGTAATTACGGCCTCCCCAGAGGCTTCCCCTGACTCCTAACTGACTGAGCTGCAGTAGCACACGTCCTGATTATAAATGCATTCCCTGGTTTATACACCAGTTACCCCAGATCTCATTAAAACATGAGTTCCTAGGCATATTTAAAATATGATTAGGTTCATAAAGAACAGTGATTGAAAAACCCAGAGAAGCTTTGAGAAGACAAACCACCCTCAGCAGATAGAAGCAGATGTGTAGGACATTGCTGCAAATATTGGGCATCTCATTCCATCTTGGGGAATTCCTACTTGTGACTGACATCCGTCTCATTCTCCAAGGGCTTTTTAATTGCCAGAATTTTAAACAGGGGTTGGATAGAGTTAGAAACACCTAGCTTCATGTCCTTGCCCATTACTTTCATGACTAATACCCACTGGACTCACAGAGAATATGCTTCTGTTAGCATTTTTCTCTAAAGCACAGTAGACTGTGGAGTTTTCATTTGATTAGTAAATGTTCTTGCTAAAACCTGGTCACATAGACTGTCAGTCTGGGTGGATTGGGGATATAAGAAACTTGAGGACCAGTGGCCTTGAATAAAATCCATTCAACTCTCAGTGCTTTGAATGAAGTAGGAGACAGAACTAGTGGGTCTCCATTCATAGCATTGATCATTTGAAGAACAGCAGCCTCTAGGCTCTGGAGATGCTCTATGTAGGTCTAAGATAACTTATGCCCCACTGACCTTGTCTTCCCTACATCAGGCAGATGCTTTTTTTCCCCTACAGAAATTCTTTAAGGAAAAATCCAAACGAAGTAGAGTGAAAATTGAGAAGGTATGCTCCTGTACCTGACTTCTGAGCTTCTCTAATATTTCGGCCTGAATTGTAACCTTTTTTAAAAAAAAAACACTGTGTCATATTTTTAAATATAATTTTAATTGGAGAAAGGGTACAGATGCATTTGTATTGATAATGCTGTGGGCATTTAAATTCATTGGCAGTCTCATTTTACAAAGTGGATTCAATTTTGGAGGAAAAAAAGCAGTTTGTTTTTTTTTTTTTAATGGCACAATCACTTTAAACACAGTGCTCTGGTTTTAAAATTTCAGGTCTGTCCCAAGTAGCACTAGTGGTAAAGAATCTTCCTGCCAGTGCAAGAGACGTAAGAGATATGGGTTCAATTCCTGGGTCAGGAAGATTTGCAGGAGAAGGAAATGGAAATGGCACCCTACTCTAGTATTTTTGCTGGGAGAATCCCATGGACAGAGGAGCCTGGTCAGGTGCTACAGTATATGAGGTCACAAAGAATTGGACATGACTGAGCATCTGAGCACACACCGTGTAAGCAGTTAGTCACATTGTGAGTTATAATTTCACTTGCTCTCAGAGATATTTAATTTTTTGCTTACAAACACATAATGACTGGAAAATCTAAACAATTATGTGTAATTTAGGAGAAAGAAGTATTTCTCCCAATCAGTCTGGGGTCCAGTTTTATTTTTCTTGGTGGATCCAGTTGGAGAAACAGGGTGTTGCTGAGTCCCAGAGTATATTAGATATAGACTAGAACTCCAGGTTCATGATCTTTGTTCTAAGTTCTCAGAGTCTCAAAGTCATGACTCAGTTGAAATAGAGAATTTGGCAGCACACATAGTACATACTGAATGGTCCTATGTTGCTGTTTGTACAAGCAGAATTAGTCAAGAAGTACCTTTTTAAACTTTTATTAAAAGTATTCTTAATTTTTTTCTCTAATGGTGAACATTTACACAGCCTTTCTTTTATTCAACAGATAGTTGTTGAGAGACTGTTGAGCACCAATCCCCCTGCTAAAGATAGACAACTTAATAATTCATGGTACCAGATCTTGTGAAGTTTATATTCCACTGCATGCTCAGTTGTGTCTTGTGACCCCATGGACTGTAGCTTGCCAGTCTCCTCTGTCCACGGGATTCACCAGGCAGGAGTACTGGAGTGGGTTGCCATTTCCTTCTCCAGGGGATCTTCCCAACCCAAGAATCAAACCTGTGTCCCCTGCCTCTCCTGCACTGGCAGGTAGATTCTTTACCACTGAGCCACCTGGTTATTACATATATTCCACTGGTGATAAAACAAAATAATAATATGAAGTTTACACTCAATGTAATCATTTCTGTAACAGTAATTTAAGACGTTGTAGAATCACAGTGAAACAGAGGGGAGCATCTAATTGCCAGCAGCAGGGGTGGGGGGAGGGCTAGGAAGGCATCCTGGAGCTGCTACCCACAGGGATCAGAGTGATCACAGAAGTATTAGCATTGACCTACATTGTGACAGTGCCTGATCCACTTGTCTGAGGAAAGTCGTGTGTATTTTGGGTGTGTCAATGGGTACACAAGTGTGGCATGGCCTTGGTACACTTCTTATAAGTGTCTAGTGATGAAGGGAACTCCAAGCCCCCCGTTCCTCAGGGTCTTGCAGGTCCTGGCATGGGAAAGTGTCTTCCCAGGGCATCTCAGGAGAGCTTTTTCTAAGTACAAATGTGCCCTCTGCCTGCCAAATCTGTGCTGAGAGGGTGCTCACTATGAGTCACGTTGTGGGTGCAATATTGACTAGCGGTGGCCCTGGAGGCTGGCGACTGGATCAGCAGAGTAGGAGGGAGCTGGGCTGGGCTTGGGTTTAGGGTCACCACAGGGAGTTTGGGTCTTTATTTCTCAGACAACTGGTGTGTCATGGAGGATTTCATTAACAATAAGAAGACTTTAAAAAAATTTATACAAGAAACAGATGTTAACTATAGAAAATTTAGATAAGCGATAAGTTCTCAAATTTGTCTAATCCAAATATAAATATTATTGACATTGTGGTATGTGTCTTTGTTGACTTTTTACTGTTCTTCTCTATACTGTTTTTCTTTTTTTTTCTGTCAAAGAAATGAGGTCTACTGTGACATTGCTGTTTTGCAACCTGCTGTGTTTTCAACACACATTTGAACATGATTCAGTACCATTAGGCAGTCATCTGTAATATTAAACTTTAAGCTTGCTATTCAATTATATGGATGTACCCTAAATTTAATTTAACCAATTCCCTATTGCTACTCATTTAGATTGTTTCCAGTTTTTTTCATATCATTAAGTGTACTGAAATAAATGTTTGAAAGATAATGCTAATTATGTTTTAGAAATGAACTTTAAATTGTTATTTAAAATTCTATAAATTTTTATAATTTTAATAAGAGCACTTTTTAAAGTCCCATTTCTTATATAAAACATTTCATCTGTATCACATTACATAAACTTCAGTCCTGCTGACAAGCTCTCATAATAATGGGGACTTTTTTCCTGTCATAGGTTCCTGCTCTGAACCCTGATGAGATAATGCCCTCTTTTCTTTTCTTTTCCAACAGCCTTTTTCTAGCATAAAACTCAAAATGTCTTATAACTGTATAATTATCTTTTTTCCTGTTAGATTCCAAGTTTCATAGGGGAAGGACATTCCCCTCTTATTTATTACTCCCATACTAAACATGAAGTAAGCATTTGGAATTTTTTTTAAATTAATAAATACGAGGATAAATGGATACCTTAGGAAAAGATGAACTAACAGAAACTGGAAGCCAAAGTACCGACAAATAAATGACCTCCTTCACTTTACAGTCATAGTGAATGATGTGTTTCATAAAGGGGTAAGTGGATGTAAAGTGAGAGTCACTGTGTGTTAGAGAGGGAAGCTGTAAAGTCAGGTCACTGTGGTGACCTGATGTATATTTCTGTCTTTCTGTGAAGAGAAAGATGGATGTCTACAAATACTGGCACATGCATTATTTCCTTTTCTAGTTACCTTGTTTTAAAGCCAAGGGAGATTAACCTCAACATGCCTTTGTATTCACTGGAGATAATTAACATGAAAATAACAATTATACAACAGCCCAGCAAAAGGAAATCTTTAAGTTTAGCAACTTGAAAGTGGGGTTCACCATCAATGCTGTTATTCAAAGAATAATAGCTACATGAAAGAGGTCTTCAAGGAAAGGAATTACCCCTTTCTAAGCATTGCAGAGTTTTCAACATGCTATAGCCTGAAATTAAAGAGAGAATAAACACAGGAAGATAAAAAATGGAGTGGGGAAAGAAGAGAGTAAATTGAAGATGAATCAGATGATCTGTGGGAATACTTTTCAGATGCCAAGGAATTTTAATTCAGTTGGAGAGCTTTCTCTCATATATGGTGGCATTTTAGAAGCTTTCCTTTGTATAGAGGTGAGGAAGAGAGTATAAATGTTTGCCCTTTTAAATTTGTTTTTCTGGATATTTGTCAATTAAGCTTGTGAAGATGGGCCATAGGGAAGGTCTGCTTCAGACCTTTTTTCTCCCCCCTCTCATTGGAGGCTTCATTTCCTAGTCAAAATATTTTACAGAAAACTAGTTGTATGTTTAAACTCATGTATGAAAAAAACCTTCAACATAAAGAACGGATAATCATGTATCCTTAAGACCTACATGGTAGGTGATACATAGTAGTTACTTAGTAAGTATTTACTAAAAAAAAAATTAAAGGTTAATTTGGAATACATTTCTATAGGTTCCAAGAATGTTATATAGAAATAGAAAATTTTTTTGTATTTAGTACTTGTATGTAGTTATAGTTACATAAAAAATAAATGCTTCCTCATTAAAGATTAATCACATTGTCAGTTCTCCTGAATACTTAAAGAAGAAACTTCTGAATCCCTGGTGATTTTCCTTATGAATGTTGTAAAGTATTGGAATGTGTAAGATGCTTAGAAAAGTTAGTGGTTCTTCCTTTTGATAGGATCATCTGTTAGCCTGTTATTTATTATACAAGTGAATTCCTTTGATGAATTTATCTAATTCCCACTCACATTTTCTATGTATAGCTTTTAAGTGACAAATTAAACTTTTTATTCTCTATCTGTATGTTTATAATGCTGTGTTCTATATTTACATGTTAGTAACTTTATTGAAGCCATTTGTTTGAACAGGGGTGTTTTTCTATTAAGAAGACATGTTGAAGTATTGTGCCAAATAGGAGAACTGAGAGAAAATGACATTTAATGAAATCCTTGTGTCCTCATGTAAATTCTATTCCAGAATAAAAATTAGGACCCAAACTATAGATTTTCCAGTTATGATTCTCCTGAATAGCTGTACTAATTGCAGTCAATCAGCAATTTCTCATGTGTGACTGTACTAATAAAGTCATTGAGTGTTTAAGTTGCTGGACATACATTTTCAATAGTCCCTGTGAAACACTTGCAAATATCACTGAATACCAAGTGTGAAAATGCCGTTTTAATTTTCAGCTCTGTTTCCACATTTACAGTTAATAGACCTTCCATCGTTAGATGTATTCTGTGAATCCCAGAAAACACTGTCTTTCTTGCAGTCTTTGCAGTGAATTGTTTTTGAGCAGCCTCTTGTAGCTGTGTGGAGCTGCAGGTGACCTCTGGAGCAGTGTCATGGTGAGATCAAAAGTAATGTATTCAAGGTGATAGGAACCACTGTGGTGTCAAAGAGAATATATGCCCAGAGGCCAGTCTGAGGACAAAATGTCAAGAAGGATTTAGGCCTGTGTATGACAATTCTTTCTTAGCCACCCTCTCTGTAACACTCATTACTACCTGAGATAGCCAGAAAGGGACAATAAGAGAATACAGCCTTCGAAATTTGAAATTCTGCTTAAAAAAATAATTCTTCTTTTTTGGCTCTGGCTGTATAGATGAGAAATTCACTTATAAATGTCACCTTTCTGCTGTATTCACCTGACGTTTGTTAGATTGTTTTGCTGCATTAATTATTCAAGAAATAGAATTGATTCTTTTCTGAAAAATGTGTAACGGGTTATGATGAGGCGGGAGGTTAGGCTTCTATCTGGGAGTAACATTTCCTCAGCTTCTGATGTCTGGGCACCCTTGGTGAGAGCGCTACTGAAGGACTGTCACAGGCAGGCAAAGGGTGCGCCGAGAAGAGGCGCTGCGGCCGGAGCAGGCAGTGATAACTTCCGTGTAGCAGGAACCTCCATTCAGGAATGGAGGTACTGTCCATTGTACGTGTACTGTCCTGATGTACTAAACCGTCAGGAATGGTTTAGTACTTTATACTGTCATTCATAGTATCTTATTCAACAAGTGCAGGTATGTTCAGATGGTAAAGATTTATTAAAGTTCAAAGTAGCAACAGTGCTCATGCTGTGTGTTGCAAGTTGTGTCTGCTAGTTTATAGTCACTGAAAATACAGTGTTTTTTCTGTGTTACTTATAGCATTCATGATAAATGCAGGATAAATTACTTTTAAGGTCATTTGAAACTCTTCACAGTAATATTTTCTTAGACCAAAGTACTTTAACATTTTAAAATGCACTTGTGAAATGTTTCACACATACCAAAAATTATATGATAGCTGCAGATACTATTAAGAGTAAATAGATATTAACATTTTGCTGTTTGTTAGATCCTGTTTAGAAAGTTCCTATTTCCTTAAACTTTAGCAATGCTTAATGTTAATGATTTGTAAGATTTTCCCAATATGGAGATAATAGATTGCTACTTCATTGTTTTTAATTTTGTATCCCCACCCCTGAAATAAATACCCAAACCTGACAATAACCATCTTATCACGTGTGTAAGATAATTCAGTTTTTCATGTCTATGAATCACCTGTTCATAGTCTTTTCATATTTCTTTGTGCTGTTTATATTCTTTCTTCTGATTTTTAGGAGTTCTTTATATATTTGGGCTGCTAATCCTTTGGTTACATCAATTGTATGCATCTGTTTCTTTAGTGGTATCTATTTTAGTTTTAAATTTTAGTGAAAACAAATTTAGTGATCTTTCATTATGGGCTTTGTCTGTCTTGCATAAGAAACCCTTCTCTATGTAATGTCATGAGAATGGTTTAATATATCGTCTGCTAGAAGTTTTACAGTTTTGCTTTTCATACTTTGTTTCTTCTGGGTACATAGATGATATGTTTCTAGGCTCTTTACTTGGTTCCATTTGTCTTTTTTTCTATCCTAGCACCAATACACAAACTTTTAATGACTGTACTTTTTAGTAATTACATTGAAATTAAAAGTATTCTGCATGAAATTTGCTTGATGTTAATATCAAATATATTTTCTTATTTTTGCAACATTTTGAGGCATAGGAATATTGATATAAGTTATGTGGGTAAACTAGGTGAATGAAAAAACTTATTAGAGAAAAATGATTACATAGAACAAGTTAAGGGTCAAACATCTATTGACTATGTGGCAGGCAATGTTCTCTGTTCAGTTCAGTCACTCAGTTGTGTCCAACTGTTTGTGACCCCATGAACTGCAGCAGGCCAGGCTTCCCTGTCCATCACCAACTCCCGGAGCCTACTCAAACTCATGTCCATTGAGTCAGTGATGCCATCCAACCATCTCAACCTCTGTCGTCCCCTTCTCCTCCCACCTTCAATATTTCCTAGCATGAGGGTCTTTTAAAATGAGTCCGTTTTTTGCATCAGGCGGCCAAAGTAATGGAGTTTCAGCTTCAGCATCAGTTCCCCAATGAATATTTAGGATTGATTTCCTTTCAGATGGACAGGTTGAATCTCCTTGCAGTCCAGGGGACTCTCAAGAGTCTTCTCCAACACCACAGTTCAAAAGCATCAATTCTTAAGCACTCAGCTTTCTTTATAGTCCAACTCTCACATCCATACATGACTACTGGAAAAACCATAGCTTTGACTAGATGGACCTTTGGTCGGCAAAGTGATATCTCTGCTTTGTAATATGCTGTCTAGGTTGGTCATAACTTTTCTTCCGAGGAGCAAGCGTCTTTTAATTTCATGGCTACAGTCACCATCTGCAGTGATTTTTGGAGCCCCTCAAAATCAAGTCTGTCACTATTTCCATTGTTTCCCATCTATTTGCCATGAAGTGATGGGACCAGATGCCATGATCTTAGTTTGTTGAATGTTGAGTTTTAAGCCAGCTTTTTCACTCTCCTCTTTCACTTTCATCAAGAGGCTCTTTAGTTCCTCTTTGCTTTCTGCCATCAAGCTGGTGTCATCTGCATATTTGAGTTTATTGATATTTCTCCTGGCAGTCTTGATTCCAGCTTGTGTTTCATCCAGCCTGGCATTTTGCATGATGTATTCTGCATATAAGTTAAATAAGCAGGATGACAGTATACAGCCTTGATGTGCTCCTTTCCTCATTTGAAACAAATCTGTTGTTCCATGTCCTGTTCTAACCGTTGCTTCTTGACCTGCATACAGATTTCTCACAAGCAGGTCAGGTAGTCTGTTTATTCCCATCTCTTTCAGAATTTTCCACAGTTTTTTTGTGATCCACACAGTCAAAGGCTTTGGCATAGTCAATAAAGCAGCTGTTTTCTGGAACTCTCTTGCTTTTTCCATGATCCAGCAGATGTTGGGAATTTGATCTCTGGTTCCTCTGCCCTTTCTAAATCCAGCTTGAACATCTGGAAGTTCATGGTTCACGTACTGTTGAAGCCTGGCTTGGAGAATTTTGAGCATTACTTTATTAGTGTGTGAGATGAGTACAATTGTGCGGTAGTTTGAGCATTCTTTGGCATTGCCTTTCTTTGGGATTGGAATGAAAACTGACCTTTTCCAGTCCTGAATTTTCCGTATTTGCTGAGTTTTCCAAATTTTCTGGCATATTGAGTGCAGCACTTTCACAGCATCATCTTTTAGGATTTGAAATAGCTCACCTGGAATTCCANTTTCCCAGTCCTGTGGCCACTACTGAGTTTTCCAAATTTGCTGGCATATTGAGTGCAGCACTTTCACAGCATCATCTTTTAGGATTTGAAATAGCTCACCTGGAATTCCATCACCTCCACTAGCTTTGTTCATAGTGATGCTTCCTAAGGCCCACTTGTCTTCACATTCCAGGATGTCTGGCTCTGAGTGGTCACACCATCGTGATTATCTTGGTCGTGAAGATCTTTTTTGTACATCTTCTGTGTATTCTTGCCACCTCTTCTTAATATCTTCTGCTTCTGTTAGGTCCATACCATTTTTGTCCTTTATTGTGCCCAGCTTTGCATGAAAGGTTCCCTTGGTATCTCTAATTTTCTTGAAGAGATCTCTAGTCTTTCCCATTCTATTGTTTCCCTCTATTTCTTTGCATTGATCACTGAGCAAAGCTTTCATATCTCTCCTTGCTATTCTTTGGAACTCTGCATTCAGATGGGTATATCATTCCTTTTCTCTTAGCCTTCTGCATCTCTTCTCTTTTCAGCTAACCATTTTGCCTTTTTGCATTTCTTTTTCTTGGGGATGGTCTTGATCACTGCCTCCTGTACAATGTCATGAACCTCCATCCATAGTTCTTCAGGCACTCTATCAGATCTAATCCCTTCTATTTGTCATTTGAATCCCATGAATCTATTTGGCAATTATTTCACAAAGATCATTAGTGGAATCAGTATGGGCTTCCCAGTGGTAGAGAATCTGCCTGCTAATTCAGGAGACCTGGGTTTGATCCCTGGGTTAGGAAAGTCCCCTGGAGGAGGAAATGGCAAACGACTCCAGTATTCTTGCCTGAAAAATTCCATGGACAGAGGACCCTGACAGGCTACCGTCCATGGGGTCACAAAGAGTTGGACATGACTGAGCAGCTCAGTAGCAGCAGCAAGTGTCAATATATGGAGTGTTTATGGCATTCAGCCTTAGACTTGTTTAATACAAAGTCTGTGTTTGTGACCATTACATGTACTGTGCTCTCCTCTGGGCTTCTCTCCATGATTTTCTCTCTCACACAAAGAGCATATTGCCTTCAACCTGAGTGACTCACAGGATATTGATGGATGCCTCATTCAAACCTGAGCCTCCTCACTTCACCTGACATTATTGTTTGCATCCTGAGTGACCTCTGCCCCTGCTCCATGTCAGCCTCGGGACTTGTCATCACCCAGAGTTGTTCCATGTCTAAAACATTAAATTCAAATATCTCATTCTTTCTCCTCAACCTTTGGCCCCTCTGTTACCTGTCTGATCATCAGTCCCTTCTGTGTTACCTGCTTTGCCAGATCAGCTTAGTTTCTATGGTCCAACGTTTAAACCTTTCTTGTGCTATTTTCTGAATAAGCCTGTCTTTGCTTCTGTGGCTGAATTGAAAAGTCCTCTGAAGTATTCTTTCTCCTCAACCCTTGGCCCCTCTGTTACCTGTCTGATCATCAGTCCCTTCTGTGTTACCTGCTTTGCCAGATCAGCTTAGTTTCTATGGTCCAACGTTTAAACCTTTCTTGTGATATTTTCTGAATAAGCCTGTCTTTGCTTCTGTGGCTGAATTGAAAAGTCCTCTGAAGAAAGTCATTTGAGCCTCTTTAAGTGGGGTGCGGTTTATACACTCACCTCCTGGTCTGGCTGATGCCGACTTACACTTTAATTTCAGCTTGGAGTCTGCTCCTCACTAAAGTCTTCTGAACTCTCTGGCTGAGCTGCTTCTGCTGAGCACCTCAGTGTCAATATGTCTGTCACAAGCACAGCACATCCCTCTGTGTAGGGTATGTGTTTCTCCTTATCCCTACAATATGTCAGACTCCTCAAGGAAAGGACCCTCATCCCTTACTCATTATTAAATCTCTAATGCCTCTCACAGTCTTGACTAAATGAGACCACCTGTGAGTCAGGCAATCTACCAAACTTGTCAATGAATATATTGTAAATATCTGTAGATTCCAAAGTACTGTATCAATGGAATAGCACTTGTAACTTTTCAAAGCATTTTAAAACTTACTTTCTCACTTTTGTGTGAAATCATTTTATTTAGTCTTGGTGAAATTTGACAAGAACAGTTATGTTCTATAGAATCTATTTAGGAGATAGAGAAAGGGCAAACAGTTTGGAAGATGGCAGAAAGCTTAATATACATGATATTCTGGAGAAGTATCTTATGAGTTTATTTGTTTGATGAAATAGTCTCTAGAGAAATCTTAGAATTTGAGAAGGAATGCACTGTTTCAGTTGCTCAGGTGGACATGCTGGATTTTTTTTTTTTTTAGCTTTGTGTTTACCATGCCTTCTTGGATGTTTAATTAAGAGAGACAGAGAGAGATATGTGTGCTAAGTCATGTCTGACTCCTTGTGACCCCATGGACTGTCACCCACCAGGCTCCTCTGTCCATAGAATTTTCCAGGCAAGAATTCTGCAGTGGGTTGCCTTTTCCTATTGCAGGGAACCTTCCCCACCCACAGATTGAACTCACATCTCTGTATCTCCTGCAGATTCTTTACTGCCGCACCACCTGGGAAGCACTTGGATGTGTAATTAAATTTAATAACTAAAATGCAGAAATCAGTGCCACAATTTCTACTTCTTTGTTAAATCAAAGTGATTTTAAGAAGAAATATTAATTTGGTTTTACCATATATGTCTGTTTTAAAGTTAACACAAAAGAATTTCTCCTGAAAATTAAATTACTTATTACGAAGTCTATGGGGTTGCACAGAGTCGGACATGACTGACGCGACTTAGCAGCAGCAGCAACAACCAAGTTTTTACCTCATGCCAAGCACTGTGCTTGAAGTTAGTAAAACAAGGATGAATGATTTAAGCAGTCTCCTCTCTAAAGACAAATTATTTTCTGGTTTTGTAATAGATAAAAAATTTTATTTTCTATATAGAGGGAAAAATTTTTTGCAGGAAAAAATAGGGACTATGCTGTCTCAAATTAAACTCTCTAGCTTCAAAGGGCAAAATCCTTACTCTTGAAACCTGAACATAATCCTGTAACTAGGTTTTTCAAGAGTTATGACTCCAGGGTAGATGGGAACAAGGGCCTGAACAAATGTTTATTGAATTTCTTGAACAATGTTACTAATTAATGTTGCTCCACAGAGGCAATGCCCAAGTACAAATTTACATGAAATGTTTTTTCTACTCAAAATTCTGCCTGCTTTGAGTCATATTTGAGCTTAAGCAGGGCTTTTTGCTGCAACTTCATTAATATTAGATAGTCAATACATGTGCCTTGAAAGAATCATTTTGGCACATTTAGGCTGAGCCATAGGAAACTGCCTTTTTGTACTTAAATAACAGTCAAGAGAAGCCAGTTCCTATGACTCAACCCAGTGCGTATCACATTTCTACCTTGGGATGAACACTGGGATATTGGCAAGGAAAGAAGTTTTGTTCATTATTCTGCAGGAGTTTGTCTGAATTGAGAAGCAAGAAAAATCGAAGTGAAATGATCAAGACTGTGTCCAAGAACTCAGGAGAGGGTCATCTTTAGGAGTATATTTTCTCATGACACATAAAGTTAATGAGAAATCAGTGGTTTTGTTTTAGGGTTAAGAGCCATATTAGTAGATGTTGTATTCAGATGTTTTTGGAAACTGTAACTGCATGTGAACTTTGCATTCAGTGTCTCTGATCTTTTGAAAAGTGAGGCAAAAAAGAACACTGTCTCCGTGTGTCTTTCCTTTGCACAATCCTGTTTTTAGCTATAACTTCCTACCAGATCATTCACAGCTTTGGAGCATAATATTATTTTAACATTTATATTTTTCTCTGTAGTCCACGGTTTACATTTTAATAATTATTACTTGTATATTTTTATTATACCCTTAGGATATAGGTTTCATTTAATTTTTACCATTTTTCAGATGATTAGAAGCAATGGTGTCTGATCATCTACATAGCTTATTATGCTTAATTTGAACAAGTTGAAACCATAACATAATTTTGGTATTTATGGTTGATGAAAGAAGCTCTTTATGTAGGAGATAAAAGATAGGAAGCTAAAAATTTAAGGAGAGATTATGACTAAGGAAAGTAAGAACAGAAGAAAATAAAGCTGGTAAGAGAAGTATTGGCTTTTGAATTGATAGGAGAGGGAGAAAGAACACTAAGATTTTGAAGGGCCAAAAAAAAAAAAAC
>SJYX01019981.1:288742-339375 GCA_006410675.1 Oreotragus oreotragus
ATTTTACTTTATAATACTGTATTGGTTCTGTCTCTTATACACATCTAGATGTGTATAAGAGACAGACTCTTGAGAGTACCTTGAAATGCAAGGAGATCCAACCAGTCCATTCTAAAGGAGATCAGCCCTGGGATTTCTTTGGAAGAAATGATGCTAAAGCTGAAACTTCAGTACTTTGGCCACCTCATGTGAAGTGTTGACTCATTGGAAAAGACTCTGATGCTGGGCGGGATTGGGGGCAGGAGGAGAAGGGGACGACCGAGGATGACATGGCTGGATGGCATCACGGACTTGATGAACATGAGTCTGAGTGAACTCTGAGAGATGGTAATGAACAGGGAGGCCTGGTGTGCTTCAATTCATGGAGTCACAAAGAATCGGACACAACTGAGCGACTGAACTGAACTGAACTGATGAAAGTGAAAGAGGAGAGTGAAAAAGTTGGCTTAAATCTCAACATTCAGAAAACGAAGATCATGGCATCTGGTCTCATCACTTCATAGGAAATAGACGGGGGAATAGTGTCAGACTTTATTTTGGGAGGGCTCCAAAAACACTGAAGATGGTGATTGCAGCCAGGAAATTAAAAGATGCTTACTCCTTAGAAGGAATGCTATAGCAAAGCTAGATAGCATATTCAAAAGCAGAGATATTACTTTGCCAACAAAGGTCCGTCTAGTCAAAGCTATGGTTTTTCTATTAGACATATATGGATGTGAGAGTTGAACTATAAAGAAAGCTGAGTGCTCAAGAATTGATGCTTTTGAACTGTGGTGTTGGAGACGACTCTTGAGAATTCCTTGGACTGTAAGAAGATCTAACCAGTCCATCCTAAAGGAGATCAGTCCTGGGTGTTCTTTGGCAGAACTGATGTTGAAGCTGAAACTGCAGTACTTTGGCCACCTCATATGAAGATTTGACTCATTTGAAAAGACCTTGATGCTGGGAAAGATTGGGGGCAGGAGAAGGGGATGACAGAGGATCAGATGACTTGATGGCATTACTGTTGATGGATATGGGTTTGTGTGGGCTCCAGGAGTTGGTGATGGACAGGAAAGCCTCGCATGCTGGGATTCATGGGGTCACAAAGAGCCAGACACGAATGAGCAACTGAACTGAACTGAACTGTCATTATCTTCATTACCTCCAGGATAGATTGGCCTCAGTTCAAATAACATAGAGGGAACATAGCCCCATTCTTCAGCAGAAAATTGGATTAAAGATTTATTCAGCATGGTCTCACCCATCAAAACAAGACCCAGGTTCCCCTCAGTGAGTCTCTCCCATCAGAAAGCCTCCATAAGCCTCTTATACTTCTCCATCAGAGAACAGACAGAATGAAACCTACATTTGCACAAAACTAACTAGTCTAATCACATGGACCACAGCCTTGTCTAACTCAATGAAACTATGAGCCATGCCATGTAGGACCACCCAAGGCAGATGGGCCATGGTGGAGAGCTCTGACAAAACATGGTCCACTGGAGAAGGGAATGGCAAACCACTTCAGTATTCTCTCCTTGAGAACCCCATGAACAGTATGAAAAGTAAAAAAGAGGGCACTGCAAATGAACTTCCCTGGTCGGCAGGTGACCAATATGCTACTGGAGATCAATGGAGAAATAACTCCAAAAAAAAATGAAGAGATGGAGCCAAAGCAAAAACAGTTGTGGATGTGACTGGCGGTGGAAGTAAAGTCTGATGCTGTAAATAAACAACCTAACCTAACACATAAATGAATTAGAAAAGGAAAAATAAATGGAGCCCCAAATCCTCAGAATTAAGGCAATAATAAAGATCAGAGAGGACAATAATAAAATAGAGACTCACCCTTTCCTAAAGTAAAAAGATTAAGGAAAAGAAGAGATATCTTTTTGAAAAAATAAGTAAGTCCTTAGACAAGGTTAACATAAAATAAAAGAGAGATGACTGAACTAAACAAAATAATAAATGCAAAGGATAGATTACTAACAATATCACAACAATATGAAAAAGTCATAAGGGAATACTATAAATAGCTATAGTATTTATTTATTTTTTTTGTCCAACAAATTGGACAACCTAGAAGAAATTGACAAATCTCTCAGAACACACAATATTCCAAAACTGAAACAGGAAGAAGTGTATAATCTGAACAGATGAATCTCTAGTAGTGAAATTGAACATATATTAAAAAATCATTTAGCCAAATAAAGCTCAGGACCACACAGCTTCACAGCAGAGTTTTGCCAAGCATATAAAGAATAGCTTTTATCCAAATTTCTCAAACTATTCCAAAAAACTGAGAAGATGGAGTACCTCCAAATTCATTCTACAAAGCCATAATTATCCTGACACCAAAACCAGACAAATATATCACCAAAAAAGAAAATCAAATGCTAATATTTCTGGTGAATATAGATGATAAAATTCTTAACAAAATATTAAAGAACCAAATTCAACAACACATTAAAACCACCACACACTATGCTCAAGTTGGACTTATTCCAAGGGTACAAGGATTGTTCAATATCTGCAAATCAGTCAATGTGGTACACCACATTAGGAAAGAAAAGGACAAAAATCACATGGTTATATAAATAGATGCTGTAAAACCATTTGGCAAAATTCAATATCCATTCATTACAAAAACTCATCATACTTGATATGGAGAGAATATATCTGAACATAATAAAGATCATTTATAACAAACACAGCTAATATATTCAGTGGCAAAAAGGTGAAAGCTTTTCTTCTAAAATCAGGAACAAGGCAAGGATGCCCAGTCTTGCCACTTCTAAAATAATGGAAGTTCTAGCCACAATAATCATTCAAGGAAAAGAAATAAAAGTCATCCTAATTAGAAGAAAGACATAAAACTGTCACTATTTGCAGTTGACATGATAGTATATACAGAAAACTGTAAACCACCACCAAAAAACTATTAGAATTAATAAATGAACTCAAAATGAACTGAAGCCTTAAATGAAAAAATGGAAATTATGAAACTCCTAGAAGAAAATGTAGGCAGAACACCCTTTGACATATATCATAGCAATATTTTTTCATCTGTCTCTTAAGGAAAAGGAAACCAAACCAAAAAAAAAAAAATATATATATATATATAGATCTAATTAAACTTAACAGCTTTTGCACAGCAAACAAAAACACTGACAAAAATGAAAAGACAATCTACTGAATGGGAGTAAATATTTGCAAATGATATGACAATAAGGGGTCAACATACAAAATACATGAACAGATTATACAACTCAATTAAAAAAAAAAACTAAACAATGGGAAGATCTGAATTTTTTCCAAAAATGATATGCAGGTGACTAATAAGCACATAAAAAATCACTGAATATCAGAGAAATAAAAATAAAAATCACAAGGAGATATCACCTCACAGCCGTCAGAATGGCTATCATCAAATCAAAATGTCTGAAAATAACAAATGTTGGCAAGGATGTGGAGAAAAGGAAGCCCTTGTACATAGTCGGTGGGAATGTAAATTTGTGCAGTCACAGTGGAAAACATCATGGAAATTTCTCAAAAAGGAGAATTACCATGTGACCTAGCAATTTCATTCTTAGGACATATCAGAAGAAAATGAACATTAATTTGAAAAAATACATGAATTCCAATATTTATTACAGCCTTACTTACAGTAGAAAAGATATGAAAGCAACAGTGAATAAAACACACATGGTTCCTGTCTTCATAGCACTTTCATGGAGTATGGGATAGGCAAGTATTTGGACACTATAGTAATCCTTAGAAATAATGGCAGATACATGTTCATTAAGATGAAAAAATTCTCCCAGCATATTGTATAGAAAAGGATGGCTACAATATGGCATATAGTTTGATTCAATTTGTATAAATTTTAAAAAATCACTTATGTATATATGCTCATCCAAATTTATGTATATTATATATATATATATTTTAGCATTATATACCATATAACATATATGTTGTAAACATTTAAGTAGAACAACAAAGATAAAATATTGACAGTATATATTTCTATTGACACACTTATTGATGTTCTCTAATTTCATTTTTATGCTTCTTTTTGCATTTCCATATTGCCTTGCCTCCAGTATATATTTACAATTGGAGAAGGCAATGGCACCCCACTCCAGGACTCTTGCCTGGAAAATCCCATGGACAGAGGAGCCTGGAAGGCTGCAGTCTATGGGGTCACTAATTAGAAAATATTAATAATGCTCTTTCAAAGCAGAGTAACCCAGACATTAAGTTAACATATGCCCAGCTGTCCCTTCAAGTTCTTCTTTCTTCCTCCAAGGCCATGTTTCTTCATAATTTCCCCATCATACCTTAGATTCCAGTCATATTCAATGCATATATGGGGTCACTAATTAGAAAATATTAATAATGCTCTTTCAAAGCAGAGTAACCCAGACATTAAGTTAACATATGCCCAGCTGTCCCTTCAAGTTCTTCTTTCTTCCTCCAAGGCCATGTTTCTTCATAATTTCCCCATCATACCTTAGATTCCAGTCATATTCAATGCATGTATAAACAGCTTTCTTGGGCTGCAGTGCTTTTTCAGGTTCTCCCCCACTGTCTGGGAAGCATTTTCACACATATTCACGTGGTGATCTATCTACTTTAGGTGGTTCAGGCTTCATCTTGGGTGTCTTTACTTAAAAGTGCCCTTTCCCCACCTCCTTGCCATTAAGGCTTATGACAAATGCCTTTCCTCTTTACCACCACAGCCCAGTGTGGTTTGTGTACTGTGAACCAATTCATTATATAAATGGAAAGATGAGTTTAATATTACATTCCTCCTTTTCCTGCCCTGTTCTCTCACACCAGCAGCTGATCACTTCCTATTCTCGTCCTCACTCACCTGGTCCCACTTGCACTAGCCTCCTTGTTCTATTGGAAGGGCACAAATATTACCAATAGGGTTTTTTTCTCTGGCTATTTCCTCTCCCCAAAATTATTTCCCCAAGATAACCCAAGGTCAATCCCTCATGTCTTTAGTTAAGTCTTTGCTCAAATGTCCTGGATTTAAAAGGTCTTCCCTCACTAACCTCTGGGGAGGAAAAACTCTCCATTTCTCATAACTCATAAGGTTCTCTCTATACTGTATGTTTTGCTATTTAGTCATTAATTTTAACCTTCCATCTATCCTGAATAGAATGTAAGCCCCATGAGAGCAGGATCATGGATACTGGTTACTGGTGTGCACCTTGCACCCACAGCAGTGCCTGAAACAGTGCAAGGGGTGAATTAATATCTGTTAAGTGGGAAATAAACTTTATACCAAATAATTTATGTCCATTTTTACAATTTAATAAAAACAAATCCAGACTAATGTAAGAAGCAACTTGATTTGAAATGACTATGGTGTTAGGGTAATCTCTCACTGCTGCTGCTGCTGCTAAGTCACTTCAGTCGTGTCCAACTCTGTGCGACCCCATAGATGGCAGCCCACCAGGCTCCACTGTCCCTGGGATTCTCCAGGCAAGAACACTGGAGTGGGTTGCCATTTCCTTCTCCAGTGCATGAAAGTGAAAAGTGAAAAAGCTCAGTGAAAAGCTCAGTCGTGTCCGACTCTTCATGACCCCATGGACTGCAGCCTACTAGGCTCCTCCGTCCATGGGATTTTCCAGGCAAGAGTACTGGAGTGGGGTGCCATCGCCTTCTCTGGTAATCTCTCACACTACCAAAGTAATGCTGGAAATTCTCCAAGCCAAGCTTCAAGAATATTTGAACCAAGAACTTTCAGATGTTCAAGATGGATTGAGAAAAGGCAGAGGAAAAAGAGATCAAATTGCCAACATCCTTTAGAACATAGAAAAAAGCAAAAGAATTCCAGAAAAACATCTGCTTCACTGACTATGCTAAATCACTCAATGGTATGGATCAAAATAAATTGCAGAAAATTCATAAAGAAACAGGAATACATGACCATTTTATCTTCTTCTTGAGAAATCTGTATGTAGGGCAAGAAGCAACAGCTAGAACCAGACATGGAACAAACTTGTTCCAAATTGGGAAAGGGGTACATCAAGACTGTGTATTGTCACCCTGCTTATTTAATTTACATTCAGAGAACATTCTGAGAAATGTCTGACTGGATGAATCAAAAGCAGGAATGAAGACTGCTGAGAAAAATATCAATAAACTCAGATATGCAGACAACACCACCCTTAAAGCATAAAGCAAAGAGGAACTAAAAAACTTCTTGATAAGAGTGAAGAGGAAAGAGAAAAAGCTAGCTTACTCAACATTAAAAAAGAGGTTCATGGCATCCAGTCCCATCACTTCATGGCAAATAGTTGGGGAAACAATGGAAACAGTGCAGACTTTCTTTTCTTGGGCTCCAAAATCACTGAAAATGGTGACTGCAGCCATGAAATTAAAAGACACTTGCTCCTTGGAAGAAAAGCTATGACCAACCTCCACAGCATATTAAAAAGCACAGACATTACTTTACTTACCAAGGTCTCTAGGTCAAAGATAAACTTTTTCAGTAGNTGAAAATGGTGACTGCAGCCATGAAATTAAAAGACACTTGCTCCTTGGAAGAAAAGCTATGACCAACCTCCACAGCATATTAAAAAGCACAGACATTACTTTACTTACCAAGGTCTCTAGGTCAAAGATAAACTTTTTCAGTAGTCATGTAAGGGTGTGAGAGTTGGACAGTAAAGAAAGTTGAATGCCGGAGTATTGATGCTTTTGAACTGTTGTGTTGGAGAAGACACTTGGAAGACACTTGGACTACAAGGAGATCAAACCAGTCAATTTTACAGGAAATCAGTCCTGAATATTCATTGGAAGAACTGATGCTGTAGCTGAAGCTCCAGTAATTTGGCCACCTGGTGTGATAACTGACTCATTGGAAAGGATCCTGATGCTGAGAAAGATTGAAGGTCATAGGAGAAGGGAGCGACAGAGGATGAGATGGTTGGATGGCATCGCCTATTTGATGGACTTAAGTTTGAGCAAGCTCTGGGAGCTGGTGATGGACAGGGTAGCCTGGTGTGCTGCAGTCTATGGTACACAGAGATTTAGACATTACTGAGCGATTGAACTGAATGATTGTAATAGGGAGAATTCTTTGACAACAAGATCTTCACGTGTCTCAAAATAAAATGGAAAAAGATGTTTGTTTTTTTGTAACATTGAAGGATAAGCAGCAAGAGCAGCTACGTGTGTGTGTGTGTGTGTGTGTGTGTGTGTGTGTGTGTGTGTGTGATGGGGCAAGTGGTGGGGATGGACTGATGAGCAGACAGCATGATGGAGCAGTTTCACAGGAAGTGTTTCTCTCTGTATTAAGTTGATTCTCAAAAGGAGCTGTTAAGGGAGACAGAAACATCTGAACCTTAGTGCTTGCTCAAGCTTCAGGGAAAACTGAACTTCAGAGGAGAGAATCTTGCCTAAGTTTAGCCAAGCCAAGTTAGTGGGTATGTTATGGATGATTGTGGGTACTTGGCCAGTCTCTACCGTTGTTTATGAGATGCAAAGTCTGTCCTTAGACAGTATTGTTGTTACTGAAATTGCAAGTCCATGTGTCTGAGGCAGAATGAGGTTCATCAAAACTAAATGTTAGAGTTTGGAATAGAGAAAGGTTTATTATAAATTCATACAAGGAGATGGGTGGCTCATACCCTAAGAACCCAAAGTTACTGAAAGTTTTCAGTAAGTTTGTTCAAAAACAAATGTTAAGAGAGAGGTGTGGTTAGCTGTTGCAGACTTCTTGGTGTTCGGCCCTTTGTTCTTAAGGTCAGGTCATGGTCAAGTAGTGATGTTCCAGTAAATCTCTATCAGATGAATGTTATTCTCTGTCCTGACAAGAAAGGGCAAAGTCTCAAGGCACAATTTTCACCCTGAAATGTCCCAGATCTCATTAAGCAGAAGCAGATCTCAGCAGCTCCTTCAGGACCAGGTTCCCACATTCTGCCCAGCTCTCATCCCTGACAGAGCCAGGCACCCAACCTAATAGGTCCTCAGTCTCTTTAGGCCATCAAAATAGGGAGATCATTTCTCACAGACTGTGACTCAGAAATATGGCCACTGCTATTAGGTCACAGAGACAGGGATGGGGGAGAGGTTCATTGCTCCTCAAGGCCTGGACCAAGGCTAGTGGAGGGCCTTAGGGAGGTTCTGCAGTGCTACAGGATGTAGTACCCAGTTTGTTCCCTGGGCCCTCGAGCTCACCTGCTGGCCCAAGGCTGGGTGAGCTCCAGGGCCTCTAGAAAAAGGCCAGAATCTGCCTCATATCTCACTCTCCACCTGATAACCACCACAACACCCTTGACTTCCCACTGGTCCCTCATTGAGTAACTTGTGGGCAGGACACACTGTGGTGCTGACCAATAACTGAGCAGGACAACTAATAACTGTCACTCATTGACAATTGGTTGCATGTGAGTGGGACCCTCTGGGGCACCAAGCAAGGCTGAGCAACACCTGTTGCCTAGTAACAAGGTGTGGAGAAGTGAGGCACACCAAAGGCTATCTTCTAATCACTGTGCTTATCCTGCTCTGTTACACTGTGAATAGAGAAAGAATCACTTTGAGGTTAAGGTTGGTCAGAATAGTTTTCAAGGTAGGCTGGCCTTCACATTCTTGTTGGCTTTTAACTATTAGCTATACTATATGCTGAGCATGTGATCAAGTGGCAGCTGCTGGAGGGGTGTAGAGATAAGCACTAGTGACAGGCATGCCTGGGAATACAATAAAAAGAAAGATGAGTAAAAGTTAAATAAGTGTTGAAAACCAAAATCTAAGGTTGGAAAAGAGTCAATCAAAAGATTCCAGCATGCTGGACCCAAAGTGTCCTTATGTAACAGAGCAGCATGAGCACAGCCCTTAGCAGGTACCCATCACTGTGCCTTATTACTCTGCATCTTGTTACTAGGCAAAGGGTCTTGCTCAGCCATTGGTCAGTGCCTGACTGGGCCCCGCCAAGAAGAAAACAACTATCAGTGTGCTACCTACTGGTATTGTCCTGCTGAGCTATTGGCCAGCTCCACAGTGGGCCCTGCCTATTGATAACTGTCAATGAGGGACCACTGGGTAAGTGATTTGGTCAAGAGTTAGTGCTGTGGTGGTGATCTGACTCTTGCCATTGAGCATTTTACTTTTTTTGTTTTTTAAATCAGGAATGTACTTCTGGTAGATGGGGCAAGTTGAGTTTCCTACTCAATGTGAGAGTTGAAGTGTTCCCAACAATATTATTAGAGGAGACAGTTAACACTTTCTTTGCTCTGCTGTATAATCTTATGGAGATTGTGTATTGATCTTGGGGCAACAGACTGAGGATTCACCAAGTCTGGGGGTCTCTAAAGCTCACTGGAGTAGAAAAAACATCCAACTTGTACTTAATTACCTTTATCCACCTTAAGTGCTTACTCTTAAGGTCCTTAAGCCCCCCAAGAATCCCCAATAGGAAAAGGGTGGGCTAGAGATAAAGTGACTAGAGAACTCTGAAGTTCTGAAAAGGGATGGAAAGTGTTTTGCAGAGGTTCATAGAGGGATGGAGGAGGCAGGAGTGTTGAAGGCAGACATATAGGTCAAAGGATAAAGGGAGCTGAAGGAAAGTCTAAAGGCCATGAGAAGAAGCACCTTGCCCCTGAATTACCACTCCTCAGAATCAGCCACACAGAGGTTTCAGGAGTGGGAAAGTTATATCATGGCCTCCCTTAGCATCCACTATCCCATGTTGATGGGCAAAGTGGTACACTGTGGTGTCTAAGTCCCCCAGTGTCTAAGTTCACCAATGGCTGGGGGAGTGCCTAGCTGACATATCAGATTGAAGGGTGTGGCTCCTCATTGTCCTGAGAGGCTATATACAGGGAGGTCAGAGGCAGAGATTCTGGGTTAGGCCATTTCTTGGCATCATCATGACTAAGGTAACCAAGAAGCCACAGCAGTCAAGAAGAGTTGCAATGTGGTTTGCTTCAAGGATGAAAGGAAGAAAGAAGACTCTTTGTCAATGGAGGTACAGAAGCAATGTGAAGGTAAGATGACTCCAACTAAGTTCTCCATGTTCTCCATTGACTTTGCTGTCCAAGGCCTCTACACTGCCCCTGCCTGGCACAAAAGTCCTCATCAGCCCACATCCCTTTTCATGAAATCTCCCTTCCAACTCAGTTTTTATACTCTTTCCTCAAAACTGGTAACCTTCTCCTACATTTCCAAGCATGAAAGATGACCATGAGGGTGAGAAGACCTCTACAATGAACCCTGAGAAAAAAAATCTGATCATATGACACTTAATCAAAGAAAGTGAAGAAAACAAGAAAGCCAAACTATTTTTTTCTTTTCCTGTGCACGTAAGAAATTGAATCAAAGTAGAAAAAGGTACCGAAATATGAGGCAGTCAAAGCAGGAGGCAAAAACAAAGCAGGAAATAAGCTCAAGCTACCCCAGAAAGGAGACCCTGGAGAAGTACAACCTGGGCAGCCAATAACTGAATAGAAAAGGTCAGACAGTTTAGAACTGTGTCTCCAGAGGTCTGCTGTTTTAGAAATGGCCAACCAGAAAAAGATTGACTCTCATCTTATCATAGTAAACTGATGGCTGTGATTAAAATAATGATCAAACAATGAAAAGATGATATTTGTGTGTGTGAATTTCCTGATGGAAGCGAGTGAAGAAAGAGAAGAGGTGGGCACCTAAGAAGGGAAGGAAGGGTATGGGGTCCCAAGAGGTTGCAGAACAGACCCTCAGGTCCACACTTAGTCAGAGAGTAGAGGTCTGGATTGGGTCAGGAGTCTGCACTGAAGATGGATAACCCTGCTTAACAATTGATCTCAGCAGCAAGGAATACTGTTGTGGTATTATTGCCTTTGTTTGGGGTGTGGAATGACATTAGGGTCTAGATTCCGATTCCCAGAACCCAGATGGGAAGAGGGTTTCACATGGAGATGGTGAATGTCATACTTACTCTGAGAAAGGCAGGCAGAAATCAACTCCTGGCCACCCATGTTATAATGGGGATTGTTGCATCACTCGCCTATGCTGTCAGCTAAAGGTGCTCAGAAGACACAAAATGCTGATATAACTAAGACCCACAACTAGCACTCCCAAGGACTAAAATAATATCATGAGGGAACAAACCAAATATTGATTAGGCCACTGTTTTGCTAAGAAATTGGTGGGAGAAGTGTATTCCCAAAGGCAGGGCAGTGACTGTGCCCCCATCCCAGTGCAGGGGACAAACAGGATCACCACTACAGAAAATTTTTTTGGGGGAGGCACTATGCAGGTTGTGGGATCGTAGTTCCCTGAACAGAGATAGAACCCATTCCCCTTCTAGTGAAAGCATGGAGTCCTAACCACTGGACAGCCATGGAAGTCTGTACAGAGACTTTTGATACAAGTATTAATATAAGACAGAGTAAAAGTTGGTCTTTTATTTATCACTATACTCGAGCATTTCTGAATAACTACAGTCATAAAACATTCTTCCACAGTAAGTCTTTTGTTAGTCCAAGTTCTACAAGTTTATCATGGTTTAAAAGTAAGTGTATGGAATATTTAATTTGGTGTTAACTTTCATTTTGAAATGTTTAAAAAGGTTCCAGGAGTAATCAAATATGGAGATATGAAAGGCAGAGTATCTGACCATAAGAATTCCGTGTGTCTTCAGAAAACATTTTAGAAAAAACTAAAACACAGAGTTTCACCATCAGCATCAAGAGTTGAGTCAGATTTTAAGTCAATGATATGGTATCTTTTATCTGGATTGCAGCTCCATAATTAAATCTTTCTGGTACTTTAACTCCTGGGAGACCCAGTTGATGATTCAAAGTCAGTCACTGAATGTGATTTAAAATCAATAAGAATGAAAGACACCCTCGGTGTGCTGTCCTTTCAAAGGAAGTGGGAACACTTTCATGCCTTGCCTGCAGAAAATTAATTACCTAAAGCAGCTATCAAAATGATATGGGCAGAGAGACCTTATATCTATATATAGGTAGGTACTGTGATTCCAGATCTGTATATATAATCACCATTTAACACTACTACACTTTAATCCCCTGCTGTTGGACTTAATGAAATGTTTGCTGTTATAGGGAAAGGCAACAGATTGCTAGGCCTGAAGAGCTGAAAGTGAAATTTTCTAAGTTGTGTCCGACTCTTGGTGACCTCATAGACTATACCGTCCATGGAATTCTCCAGGCCATTAAATGCTGTTCTCCAGGGAATCTTCCAAATCCAGAGATGGTACCCAGGTCTCCCGCATTGCAGGCAGATTCTTTACCAGCTGAGCCAAAAGAGAAGCCGAAGAATACTGGAGTGGGTAGCCTATCCCTTCTCCAATGGATCTTCCAGACCCAGGGATTGAACCAGGATCTCCAGAATTGCAAGTGGATTCTTTCCCAACTGAGATATCAAGGCAGCCCTGAGGTGGACCAAAAGCAGATGTTAGAGGGCCTTGTTTCCCCAAAGTAGCCTTGGTATATATTTTAAAATACACTGATACACTGCCACATTCCAGAAAGAGGTGAGGATGCACAGAGTTTAAAAAGGATCCAAGGACACCTAGGGTTAAAACAGAAAAACATAAATAATAAGTCATGAGTTGAGAAAGGATATATCCAAGTAGGATAACACAAAATATCAATATTGGAGGCATGTAGTTCCCCTGGAAAAGGATGGTATATTGTGATTCAGACATGTCAAGTCCTATTGCAAATGTTGTTTTGGGTTTTGGCAGGGTTGTGGAAGGGGGCGGGTTTGCTCATTAGCACTTACAAAGAGTAGTACCAACTCTTCAGACTTCCACTTTTATAGGTTCCTTATGAATAGATTCCAACTGACCTCTCTAGCTGTGTCTATAACAACATTTATTGAGTAATACAATGATTTCCCTAAGACCTTCTGCTTTCCTCTTTGCCTGTGTCCATTCTATCTTCTGTGACTCAGAAACTAGCAACAATCTGAGGCCAGCCTAATGGTCACCTCCTCTCAAAATTTTTCTCATTCTCTTAATTTCTTCATGTTCTCTAATCACTTTCTGCTTGTTACCTGCAGCTTTTATGATAGTTTTTTGAGTATGTATTTTATCAGAAACGCATGCCAGAGAGGTAAATGGATTAGAAATCAACAGTGTGGTGATAAAAAATATTATCAGAAGTTCAATTATCTAAGACTGTGTGGGAGTGTATACTCTCCTCTGCCAAGTATGTCTAAGAATCTGTTTGAAAATATCATAAAAACCATACAGTAGAGAGTGGATCATAAGTCAAAGGAATTTAAACAAGAAACTTCTTTTATCAGTGGTCAAGAGGAATGCTATGTCCTTGTATTATGACCCCATATTTGAATGACACCGAAGGCAAAAGCCAAAAGAGTGCCCATGGACTCATGATAAGAGCACAATACTGCTGGCCCAGAGGCTTCTCTTACTTGTCAGAGGTTTATGTGCTAAGAGTGAGAACATATCTGCACAGGACCACATCCACATATCAGCGGGAATCTAGTGGGAGTCCCCAAACTTGACATGCTCCTGGCAGGTCCCTCATCTTATTACCTTTCCTACAGACTGTCACCAATTTCTGCCTTGAGGTGATCAATATTAAATTTCACTTTACCATCTATTCAGTTAACCACAATGGGCAAATTAGACATCTGAATGTAAAAGAATGACACTGGACCCTTACCTTATATGATACACAAAACTAAACTAAAAGTTGATTGAAGATTTAAATGTAAGATCTGAAACTACAAAACTACAAGAAGAAAACATACTGGAGAAGTTATATAACATTCATCTTAGAAATGATTTATTGTATGTGACACCAAAACACAGGTTAAAAAAAAGAAAAATAGAAAACTAGGACTCAGTACAGTTCAATCGATCAGTCATGTGTGACTGTTTGTGATGCCATGGACTGCAGCACTCCAGGCATCCCTGTCCATCACCAACTTCCGGAGTTTAACCAAACTCATGTCCATTGAGTTGGTGATGCCATCCTCTGTTGTCCCCTTCTCCTCCCACCTTCAATCTTTCCCAGCATCTGGGTCTTTTCAAATGAGTCAGTTCTTCGCATCAGGTGTCCAGAATATTGGAGTTTCAGCTTCAGCATCAGTCCTTCCAATTAATATTTAGGACTGATTTCCTTTAAGATGGACTAGTTGGATCTCTTTGCAGTCCAAGGGATTCTCAAGAGTCTTCTCCAACACTACAGTTCAAAAGCATCAATTCATCAATGCTGAGCTTTCTTTATAGTCCAAATCTGACATCCACACATGACTACTGGAAAAAGCTGCCTCCCCCAAAGACCACGTCAAAAATACATCTACATAGAAGTCAAACTAANGTCCAAGGGATTCTCAAGAGTCTTCTCCAACACTACAGTTCAAAAGCATCAATTCATCAATGCTGAGCTTTCTTTATAGTCCAAATCTGACATCCACACATGACTACTGGAAAAAGCTGCCTCCCCCAAAGACCACGTCAAAAATACATCTACATAGAAGTCAAACTAATGGTTATCAAATAGGAAGTTGAGGGGAGGGATAAATCAGGAGTTGAGGATTAACATATACACACAACTATATGTAAAATAGATAGCCAACAAAGATCTACTACAAAACCACAGGGAACTCTACTCAACATTCTGTAACAACATAAATGGGAAATTAATTTTTAAAGAAAAAAAATATGTGTGTGAGTGTTTGTGTTCAGTCATTTCACTCATGTCTGATTCTTTGTGACCCTATGGACTGCAGCAAGCTAAGCACCTCTCTCCATAGGATTCTCCTAGCAAGAATACTGGAGAGGTTTGGCATGGCCTCCTGAGGGGAATTTCCTGACCCAGGGATTGAACCTGAATCTCCTGCATTACAGGCAGATGCTTTACCAACTGAGCCAAGTGGTAAGCCCAAATATATGAATATGTACAGTGGCTGTATGGGCACAGGAGGGCTGAGAGAAGCTGCTCCACGTTCAATGTAAGGAGGGGCAGCGGTGAGGAGATAACCCTTGTCCAAGGTAAGGAGAACTGGCAGCACTTTGCTAGAGCAGCTGTGAAGAGATACCCCACGTTCAAGGTAAGAGAAACACAAGTAAGATGGCAGATGTTGCGAGAGGGCATCAGAGGGCAGACACACGGAAACCATAATCACAGAAAACTAGTCAATCAAGTCACATGGACCACAGTGCTGTCTAACTCAATGAAACTAAGCCAAGCCGTGTGGGGCCACCCAAGATGGGCGGGTCATGGTGGAGAGAGCTGACAGAATGTGGTCCACTGGAGAAGGAAATGGCAAACCACTTCATTATTCTTGCCTTGAGAACCCCATGAACAGTGTGAAAATGCAAAATGATAGGATACTGAAAGAAGAACTCCCCAGGTCAGTAGGTGCCCAATATGCTACTGGAGATCAGTGGAGAAATAACTCCAGAAAGAAAGAAGGGACGGAGCCAAAGCAAAAACAATACCCAGCTGTGGATGTGACTGGTGATAGAAGCAAGGTCCGATGCTGTAAAGAGCAATATTGCATAGGAACCTGGAATGTTAGGTCAATTGGAAGTGGTCAAACAGGAGATGGCAATAGTGAATGTCGACATTCTAGGAATCAGCGAACTAAAATGGATGGGAATGGGTGAATTTAACTCAGATGACCATTATATCTACTACTGTGGGCAGGAATCCCTCAGAAGAAATGGAGTAACCATCATGGTCAACAAGAGAGTCCGAAATGCAGTACTTGGATGCCGTCTCAAAAATGACAGAATGATCTCTGTTTGTTTCCAAGGCAAACCATTCAAAATCACAGTAATCCAAGCCTATGCCACAACCAGTAATGCTGAAGAAGCTGAAGTTGAATGGTTCTATGAAGACCTACAAGACATTTAGTACTAACACCTCCCAAAAAATGTCCTTTTCATTATAGGGGACTGGAATGCAAAAGTAGGAAGTCAAGAAACACCTGGAGTAACAGGCAAATTTGGCCTTGGAATGCGGAATGAAGANGATGCTGTAAAGAGCAATATTGCATAGGAACCTGGAATGTTAGGTCAATTGGAAGTGGTCAAACAGGAGATGGCAATAGTGAATGTCGACATTCTAGGAATCAGCGAACTAAAATGGATGGAAATGGATGAATTTAACTCAGATGACCATTATATCTACTACTGTGGGCAGGAATCCCTCAGAAGAAATGGAGTAACCATCATGGTCAACAAGAGAGTCCGAAATGCAGTACTTGGATGCCGTCTCAAAAATGACAGAATGATCTCTGTTTGTTTCCAAGGCAAACCATTCAAAATCACAGTAATCCAAGCCTATGCCACAACCAGTAATGCTGAAGAAGCTGAAGTTGAATGGTTCTATGAAGACCTACAAGACATTTAGTACTAACACCTCCCAAAAAATGTCCTTTTCATTATAGGGGACTGGAATGCAAAAGTAGGAAGTCAAGAAACACCTGGAGTAACAGGCAAATTTGGCCTTGGAATACAGAATGAAGAAGGGCAAAGACTAATAGAGCTGTACCAAGAGAACACACTGGTCATAGCAAACACCCTCTTCCAACAACACAAGAGAAGACTCTATACATGGACATCACCAGATGGCCAACACCAAAATCAGATTGATTATATTCTTTGTAGCCAAAGATGGAGAAGTTCTATACAATCAGTAAAAACAAGACCGGGAGCTGACTGTGGCTCAGATAACGAAATCCTTATTGCCAAATTCAGACTTAAACTGAAGAAAGTAGGGAAAAACACTAGATCATTCAGGTATGGCCTAAATCAAATCTCTTATGATTATACAGTGGAAGTGAGAAATAGATTTAAGCGTTTTGGATCTGATAGAGAGCTTGATGAACTATGGACAGAGGTTCGTGACATTGTACAGGAGACAGGGATCAAGACCATCTCCATGGAAAAGAAACGCAAAAAGGCAAAATGGTTGTCTGGGGTGGGGGAGGGGCTTACAAATAACTGTGAAAACAAGAGAACTGAAAAGCAAAGGAGAATAGGAAAGATATAAGCATCTAAATGTAGAGTTCCAAAGAACAGCAAGGAGAGATAAGAAAGTCTTCCTCAGCAAACAATGAAAAGAAATAGAGGGGAAAAAACAATAGAATGGGAAAGACTAGAGATCTCTTCAAGAAAATTAGAGATACCAAGGGAACATTTCATGCAAAGATGGGCTCGATAAAGGACAGAAATGGTATGGACCTAACAGAAGCAGAAGATATTAAGAAGAGGTGGCAAGAATACACGTGATCACTCACCTAGAGCCAGACATCCTGGAATGTGAAGTCAAGTGGACCTTAGAAAGCATCACTATGAACAAAGCTAGTGGAAGTGATGGAATTCCAGTTGAGTTATTTCAAATCCTGAAAGAGGATGCTGTGAAAGTGCTGCACTCAATATACCAGCAAATTTGGACAGCTCAGCAGTGGCCAAAGGACTGGAAAAAGTCAATTTTCATTCCAATCCCAAAAAAGGCAATGTCAAAGAATGCTCAAACTACCACACAATTGTACTCATCTCACACGCTAATAAAATAATGTTCAAAATTTTCCAAGCCAGGCTTCAGCAATAAGTGAACCATGAACTTCCAGATGTTCAAGCTGGTTTTATTATTTATTTATTTTATTTATTTATTTTTTTTACTTTACTGTATTGGTTTTGCCATACATTGACATGAATCCACCACAGGTGTACATGAGTTCCCAATCCTGAACCCCCCTCCCACCACCCTTGCCATATCATCTCTCTGGGTCATCCCAGTGCACCAACCCCAAGCATCCTGTATCCTGTATCGAACCTAGACTGGAGATTCATTTCTTACATGATAGTATACAGGTTTCAATGCCATTCTCCCAAATCATCCCACCCTCTCCCTCTCGCACAGAATCCAAAAGTCTGTTCTATACATCTGTGTCTCTTCTGCTGTCTCGCATACAGGGTTATAATTACCATCTTTTAAAATTCCATATATATGTGTTAGTATACTATAACTCAGCCATTAAAAAAGAATAAATTTGAATTAGTTCTAATGAGGTAGATGAAACTGGAGCCGATTATACAGAGTGAAGTAAGCCAGAAAGAAAAACACCAAGCTGGTTTTAGAAAAGGCAGAGGAACCAGAGATCAAAATACCAACATCCATTGGATCATCGAAAAAGCAAAAGAGTTCCAGAAAAACATCTATTTCTGCTTTATTGACTATGCCAAAGCCTTTGCCTGTGTGGATCATAATAAACTGTGGAAAATTCTGAAAGAGATGGGAATACCAGACCACCTGACCTGACTCTTGAGAAATGTATATGCAGGTCAGGAAGCAACAGTTAGAACTGGACATGGAACAACAGACTGGTTCCAAATAGGGGAAGGAGTAGGTCAAGGCTGTATATTGTCACCCTGCTTACTTAACTTATATGCAGAATACATCTTGAGAAACACTGGGCTGGAATAAGCACAAGCTGGAATCAAGATTGCTGGGAGAAATATCAATAACCTCAGATATGCAGATGAAACCACCCTTATGGAAGAAAGTGAAGAGGAACTAAAAAGCCTCTTGATGAAAGTGAAAGAGGAGAATCAAAAAGTTGGCTTAAAGCTCAACATTCAGAAAACGAAGATCATGACACCTGGTCCTATCACTTCATTGCAAATAGATGGGGAAACAGTGGAAAGAGTGGCAGACTTTATTTTTTGGGCTCCAAAATCAATGCAGATGGTGATTGGAGCTATGAAATCAAAAGACGTTTACTCCTTGGAAGGAAAGTTATGATCAAGCTAGGTAGCATATTAAAAAGNTCATTGCAAATAGATGGGGAAACAGTGGAAAGAGTGGCAGACTTTATTTTTTGGGCTCCAAAATCAATGCAGATGGTGATTGGAGCTATGAAATCAAAAGACGTTTACTCCTTGGAAGGAAAGTTATGATCAAGCTAGGTAGCATATTAAAAAGCAGAGACATTACTTTGCCGACTAAGGTCCGTCTAGTCAAGGCTATGGTTTTTCCAGTAGTCATGTATGGATGTGAGAGTTGGACTGTGAAGAAAGCTGAGTGCCAAAGAATTGATGCTTTTGAAATATGGTGTTGGAGAAGACTCTTGAGACTCCCTTGGACTGCAATAAGATCCAACCAGTCCATTCTAAAGGAGATCAGCCCTGGGATTTCTTTGGAAGGAATAATGCTAAAGCTGAAACTCCAGTACTTTGGCCACCTCGTGCGAAGAGTTGACCCATTGGAAAAGACTCTGATGCCGGGAGGTATTGGGCACAGAAGGATAAGGGGATGACAAAATATGAGATGGCTGGATGGCATCACTGACTTGATGGACATGAGTTTGAGTAAACTCCGGGAGCTGGTGATGAACAGGGAGGCCTGGCATGCTGAAATTCATGGGGTCACAAAGAGTCAGACATGACTGAGTAAATGAACTGAACTGAAAGCTAAATCACCTTGCTGTTCACCTGAAACAAATATACATTGTAAATCAATTATACTCCAATAGAAAAAAAAATGAATCCATCAACATCTGGAACAATTAGGTCAAAATACTAATCAAAAAATTCAGAACCATTCCCAAAGCTAGGCTATAAGAATGATCCACAGGGAATAGGGTAGGAAGAGAAAAGGAACATTCAAGTTCTGACCATGTGCCTCTGGGAGAGTACTCAGAATATAGGGAGATTACACAGGTGGAAATCTACCCTGGGTGTGAGTTGTTCGAGCCATATATTGGACACATCAGTCCTGGGGTCTGACACAGGGAAGACAAGAACCCTTAGCTGGTTGCAGGGCCATGCGGACTAACAGGAGGACTGTGTGAAGCCTGGACTACCCTGTCAACGAGCACACGCTCAGGGGCTTACTCCCAAGGCACAATGAAGAAGACATATTGAGGCTGCAATTGTGGCTGCCTGTTTTCCCCACAACTACCCACCCATGCACATGCCTTGCTTACTTCATGTGGCCACTCTGCACTGCAGCAGGGGCTCCATGATGAGGTAGAGAACTGGGATGTGGGAAGCAGAGGTGCATCTGGCCCAGGGCGACATCTGGGTGGGACAGCTGGGGCCATGCTTATGGAGGGCACCTACACAGGCAGCACATCGGGAGCAGTCCTCATCTCTGAGGAGACCAGACTGCCATAGCAGATGATCCAGTTCATCCCCAGAGCCCATGAGGGCCTCACCTGCTCAATAGCACCCCTCTTCAACAGGGCAGGTGTTACAGATGCTGGGGGAACTAATCAGCTGTGAGGGACCAAGGGGTCTGAGACCACAAGCTATGTTTAAGTAGGGTGGGAGATGCTACTGCTGGTGCTGGCACAAGTGGAGAGTTGGAGGTCACCTGGAACTCTGTCAGCAGCCAGCCTGTAGACTGGATCCTCTGTTTCCAATCTCCTCATTCCCCTTTTATTGTTCTGAAGCAAGGCTTGCAGTGCTGGAAGAGGGGAGGACACACACTTAGATGGAATACAGCCAGCTCTGGTCTGACAATCAGGGCTTCTGCTCCAGAAACATAGGAGTCCACCCTGCCGCCAGTAGGGCTGAGAAGGCCACTGAGAATAAAGGAAGTCTCTGCCTCAAATCTGGCTCCAGCACAGGCTCCACCAATTTGCTACCAAGATGATAGCTTCTGGCACACCCTGAGGAAAGACATGACTTGTTGTCCATCAAATCCAACCCTCCTGCTGAGTACCACAGAGACTGTATAGGGATACTCCCCTACAAGAATACCAATTCAAGACTATAATAGATAATTGATACACTTAAATTCATAGAGACAGAAATGAGAAAACAAAGGACTGATCTCCTTTGAAAGACTGAAAACCTCTGACAAAACAACAAAAAATGTAGAGATAAATTCTGGAAGAGATGGGAATACCAGACCACCTGACCTACCTCTTGAGAAATCTGTATGCAGGTCAGGAAGCAACAGTTAGAACTGGACATGGAACGACAGACTGGTTCCAAATAGAGAAAGGAGTATGTCAAGGCTGTATATTGTCGCCCTGCTTATTTAACTTATATGCAGAGTACATCATGAGAAACCCTGTGCTGGAAGAAACACAAGCTGGAATCAAGATTGCCAGGAGAAATATCAATAACCTCAGATATGCATATGACGCCACCCTTATGGGAGAAAGTGAAGAGGAAATAAAAAGCCTCCTGATGAAAGTGAAAGAGGAGAGTGAAAAAGTTGGCTTAAAGCTCAACATTCAGAAAACAAAGATCATGGCATCCGGTCCCATCACTTTATGGGAAATAGATGGGGAGGCAGTGGAAACAGTGTCAGACTTCATTTTTTGGGCTCCAAAATCACTACAGATGGTGACTGCAGCCATGAAATTAAAAGACGCTTACTCCTTGGAAGAAAAGTTATGACCAACCTAGATAGCATATTCAAAAGCAGAGACATTACTTTGCTGAGTAAGGTCCTTCTAGTCAAAGCTATGGTTTTTCCTGTGGTCATGTATGGATGTGAGAGTTGGACTGTGAAGAAGGCTGAGTGCCAAAGAATTGATGGGTTTGAACTGTGGTGTTGGAGAAGACTCTTGAGAATCCCTTGGACTGCAAGGAGATCCAACCAGTCCATTCTGAAGGAGATCAGCCCTGGAATTTCTTTGGAAGGAATGATGCTAAAGCTGAAACTCCAGTACTTTGGCCACCTCATGTGAAGAGTTGACTCATTGGAAAAAAACTCTGATGCTGGGAGGAATTGGGGGCAGGAGGAAAAGGGGACGACACAGGATGTGATGGCTAGATGGCATCACTGACTCGATGGATGTGAGTCTGAGTGAACTCTGGGAGTTGCTGATGGACAGGGAGGCCTGGTGTGCTGCGATTCATGGGGTCTCAAAAGTGACTGAAGTGAACTGAAAGAGTCTGAAGAATTAGTAATAATAATGCAAACTAACCAGAAAAAAATAGAGAAACAGTGAAAGTTCTAACATGGAACTAGAAAATATGTGTTAAAAAGAAAAAAGAAAACCTGACAGAGCTTAAGAATACAGTAACCAATATGAAAAATGCATAAGAATAAACAGCAGACAGGATAATACACATAATGCATAACAAAGGAAATCACTCAATCAGAACAGGTAAAAGAAAAACCAAAAGTAAAAAAAAAAAAAAATGAGAACAGTTTAAGAGACCTAAGGATAACATTCAGCATATCAGCATTCATATTATAGGCATCTCAGAAGGACAAAATAGAAAGAAGATGGTAAAATGTGTTTGATGAAATTATGGCTAAAAACTTCCCAAACCAGAAGAAGGAAACACATCCATGAACACAAAGCACACAGGGTAGCAAACGATGAACCAAGAGAAACCCAAACTAAGTTGTAATATAATTAAAATGGCAGAAGTTAGAAATCAAGAGAGGGTTCTATAGGCAACAAGAGACAACATAGAATCACATAAAAGGGAACTCCCTTAAGGCTATCTGCTGATTTTTTTTACAGAAACTTTGCAGACCAGAAGGGAGTGGCATGATATATTGATATTTAAAGTGATTAAACTGAACTGAACTGAAAGTGTTGAAAGAGTAATACTTACAAACAGGAATATCTACCCAGTGAGATTATCATTCAGAATTGAAAGGGAGATAAAGAAATTCTCAGAAAAGCAAAGATCATAAGAGTTCATCAATACTAAACCAACCCTGAAAGAAATGATAAAGGATCCTTTCTAAACAGAAAAGAAGCAAGAATTTGTAGGAAAGATAAAATCCCACTAGTAAAGATACTAGATAAGATATGGAAACAAACCAAATATTCATCAACAGAAAAATGGATAAGAAGCAGTGTTGTATACACAGATATGTGCACATACATACCATGGGATATTCAGTTCAGTTCATTTCAGTCGCTCAGTCATGTCCGACTCTTTATGACCCTATGAATTGCAGCACGCCAGGCCTCCCTGTCCATCAGCAACTCCTGGAGTTCACTCAAACTCATGTCCATTGAGTCCATGATGATATCCAGCCATTTCATCCTAGGTCGTCCCCTTCTCCTCCTGCCCACAATCCCTCCCAGCATCAGAGTCTTTTTCAGTGAGTCAACTATTCGCATGAAGTGGCCAAAGTATTCGAGTTTCAGCTTTAGCATTATTCCTTCCAAAGAACACCCAGCACTGATCTCCTTTAGAATGGACTGGTTGGATCTCCTTGCAGTCCAAGGGACTCTCAAGAGTCTTCTCCAACACCACAGTGCAAAAGCATCAATTCTTTGCCACTCAGCTTTCTTCACAGTCCAACTCTCACATCCATACATGACTATTGGAAAAACCTTAGCCTTGACTAGATGGATCTTTGTTGGCAAAGTAATGTCTCTGCTTTTTAATATGCTACCTAGCTTGATCATAACTTTCCTTCCAAGGAGTAAGCATCTTTTGATTTCATAGCTCCATTCACCATCTGCATTGATTTTGGAGCCCAAAAAATAAAGTCTGCCACTGTTTCCATTGTTTCCCATCTATTTTCCATGAAGTGATGGGAGCAGATGCCATGATCTTAGTTTTCTGAATGTTGAGCTTTAAGTCAACTTTTTCATTCTCCTCTTTCACTTTCATCAAGAGGCTTTATTACTCAGCCACAAAAAAGAATGAAAATGTGCTATTTTCAATGACACGGATGGACTTGTGAGGAATTTTCCTTGGCAAAATAAATAAATTAGAGAAAGACAAACTGTAATATAATTTACATGTGGAATCCAAAACTATATCTACTAGTGAATGTAACAAAGAAGAAGCTGGCTTAAAACTCAGCATTTAAAAAACAAAGATCTAGGAACTGGTCCCATCATTTCATGGCAAATAAATGGGGGAAACAATGGAAAAAGTGGGAGATGTTATTTTCCTGGACTCCAAAATCACTGCAGATGTTGTCTACGGCCATGAACTTAAAAGACCTATGCTCCTTGAAAGAAAAGCTATGACAAACCTAGACAGTGTATTAAAAAGATGAGACATTACTTTGCCGACAAAGGTCCACCTAGCCATAGCTATGGTTTTTCCAGTAGTCATGTATGATTGTGAGAGCTGAACTATAAAGAAAACTAAACGCTGAAGGTTTGATGCTTCTGAGCTGTGGTGTTGGAGAAGACCCTTGAGAATCCCTTGGACTGAAAGGAGATCCAATCTGTCAATCCTAAGGAAAATCAGTCCTGAATATTCATTTTAAGGACTGATGCTGAACCTCCAGTACTTTGGTCACCTGATGCAAAGAACTGACTCATTGGAAAAGACCCTGATGGTGGGAAAGATTGAAGCCTGGAGGAGAAGGGTACAACAGAGGATGAGATGGTTGAATGGCATCAACGATCAATGGATTTGAGTTTGAGCAAGTTCCAGGAGTTGGTGATGGACAGGGAATCCTGGCACGCTGCAGTCCTTGGGGTCGCAGAGAGTCAGACATGACTGAAAAACTGAACTAAATGGATGGCTATATAGAGAACACTTTGACCACAAATTCGTCACGTATTTCAAAATAGAACAGAAAAATATTCTTTTCAGTTCAGTTCAGTCACTCAGTCGTGTCCTACTCTTTGTGACCCCATTAATTGCAGCACACCAGGCCTTCTTGTCCATCACCAACTCAAGGAGTTCACTCAAACTCGTGTCCATCGAGTCCGTGATGCCATCCAGCCATCTTATCCTCTGTCATCCCCTTCTCCTCCTGCCCACAATCCCTCCCAGCATCAGAGTCCTTTCCAATGAGTCAACTCTTCGCATGAGGTGGCCAAATTGCTGGAGTTTCAGCTTTAGCATCATTCCTTCCAAAGAACACCCAGCACTGATCTCCTTTAGAATGGACTGGTTGGATCTCTTTGCAGTCCAAGGGACTTTCAAGAGTCTTCTCCAACACCACAGTTCAAAAGCATCAATTCTTTGGCACTCAGATTTCTTCACAGTCCAGCTCTCACATCCATACATGACCACTGGAAAAACCATAGCCTTGACTACACAGACCTTTCTTGGCAAAGTGATGTCTCTGCTTTTGAATATGCTGTCTAGGTTGGTCATAATGTTCCTTCCAAGGAGTAAGTGTTTTTAATTTCATGGCTGCAGTCACCATCTGCAGTGATTTTAGAGACCAAAAAAATAGTCTGACACTATTTCCAACATTTCCCCATCTATTTCCCATAAAGTGATGGGACCAGATGCCATGATGTTAGTTTTCTGAATGTTGAGCTTTAAGCCAACTTTTTCACTCTCCTCTTTCACTTTAATCAAGAGGCCTTCTAGTTCTTCTTCACTTTCTCCCATAAGAGTAGTGTCATCTGCATATCTGAGGTTATTGACATTCCTCCCGGCAATTTTGATTCCAGCTTGTGTTTCTTCCAGCACAGGGTTTCTCATGATGTACTCTGCATATAAGTTAAATAAGCAAGGTGACAATATACTGCCTTGACATACTCCTTTTCCTATTTGGAACCAGTCTGTTGTTCCATGTCTAGTTTTAACTGTTGCTTCCTGACCTGCATACAGGTTTCTCAAGAGGCAGGTCAGATGGTCTAGTATGCCCTTCTCTTTCAGAATTTTCCACAGTGTATTGTTATCCACATAGGCAAAGGTTTTGGCATAGTCAATAAACAGAAATACATGTTTTTCTGGAACTCTCTTGCTTTTTTGATGATCCAACGCATGTCGGAAATTTGATCTCTGGTTCCTCTGCCTTTTCTAAAAGCAGCTTGAACATCTGGAAGTTCACAGTTCACGTATTGCTGAATCCTGGCTTGGATAATTTTGAGCATTACTTTACTAGTGTGTGAGATGAGTGCAATTTTGTGGTAGTTTGAGCATTCTTTGGGATTGCTATTCTTTGGGATTGGAATGAAAACTGACCTTTTCTAGTCTTGTGGCCACTGCTGAGTTTTCCAAATTTGCTGGCATATTGAGTGCAGCACTTTCACAGCATCATCTTTCAGGATGTGGAATAGCTCAACTGGAATGCCATCACCTCCACCAGCTTTGTAGTGATGCTTTCTAAGGTCCACTTTACTTCACATTCCAGGATGTCTGGCTCTAGGTGAGTGATCACACCATAGTGATTATCTGGGTCCTGAAGATCTTTTTTGTACAGTTCTTCTGTGTATTCTTGTCACCTCTTCTTAATATCTTCTGCTTCTGTTAGGTCCATACCACTTCTGTCCTTTATCGAGCCCATCTTTGCATGAAATGTTCCCTTGCTATTTCTAATTTTCTTGAAGAGATCTCTAGTCTTTCCCATTCTGTTGCTTTCTTCTATTTCTTTGCATTGATCGCTGAGCAAGACTTACTTATCTCTCCTTGCTGTTCTTTGGAACTCTGCATTCAGATGCTTATATCTTTCCTTTCTTCCTTTGCTTTTCACTTCTCTTCTTTTCACAGCTATTTGTAAGGCCTCCCCAGACAGCCACTTTGCTTTTTTGCATTTTTTTTCCACGAGGATGGTCTTGATTCCTGTCTTCTGTACAATGTCTTGAACCTCCATCCATAGTTCATCAGGCACTGTATCTATCAGATCTAGTCCCTTAATGCTATTTCTCACTTCCACTGTATAATCATAAGGGATTTGATTTAGGTCATACCTGAATGGTCTAGTGGTTTTCCCTACTTTCTTCAATTTAAGTCTGAATTTGGCAATAAGGAGTTCATGATCTGAGCCACAGTCAGCTCCTGGTCTTGTTTTTACTGACTGTAAGAGCTTCTCCATCTTTGGCTGCAAAGAATATAATCAATCTGATTTTGGTGTTGACCATCTGGTGATGTCCATATGTAGAGTCTTCTCTAGTGCTGTTGGAAGGAGGTGTTTGCTATGACCAGTGCATTCTCTTGGCAAAACTCTATTAGTGTTTGCCCTGTTTCATTCCATATTCCAAGGCCAAATCTGCCTGTTACTCTAGGTGTTTCTTGACTTCCTACTTTTGCATTCCAGTCCCCTATAATGAAAAGGACATCTTTTTTNTCCTTTGCTTTTCACTTCTCTTCTTTTCACAGCTATTTGTAAGGCCTCCCCAGACAGCCACTTTGCTTTTTTGCATTTTTTTTCCACGAGGATGGTCTTGATTCCTGTCTTCTGTACAATGTCTTGAACCTCCATCCATAGTTCATCAGGCACTGTATCTATCAGATCTAGTCCCTTAATGCTATTTCTCACTTCCACTGTATAATCATAAGGGATTTGATTTAGGTCATACCTGAATGGTCTAGTGGTTTTCCCTACTTTCTTCGATTTAAGTCTGAATTTGGCAATAAGGAGTTCATGATCTGAGCCACAGTCAGCTCCTGGTCTTGTTTTTACTGACTGTAAGAGCTTCTCCATCTTTGGCTGCAAAGAATATAATCAATCTGATTTTGGTGTTGACCATCTGGTGATGTCCATATGTAGAGTCTTCTCTAGTGCTGTTGGAAGGGGGTGTTTGCTATGACCAGTGCATTCTCTTGGCAAAACTCTATTAGTGTTTGCCCTGTTTCATTCCATATTCCAAGGCCAAATCTGCCTGTTACTCTAGGTGTTTCTTGACTTCCTACTTTTGCATTCCAGTCCCCTATAATGAAAAGGACAACTTTTTTGGGGTGTTCTAAAAGGTCTTGTAGGTCTTCATAGAACCATTCAACTTGAGCTTCTTCAGCATTACTGATTGGGGCATAGATTTGGATTACTGTGGTATTGAATGGTTCACCTTGGAGATGGGCAGCAGGTTGAACAGGAACTCTGTGTGTGTGTGTATATATGTGTGTGTGATGGGGCTAGTGGTGCAGTTGGAGGAGCAGACAGTATGATGAGCAGTTTAACAGAAAGTGTTTCCCTCTGTACTGAGCTGATTCCCAGAATGAGCTGTTAAGGGAGAGAGAAATATCTGAATCATAGTGCTTGCTCAAGCATAAGGGAAAGCTGAAATTCAAAGGAGAGAAGCTTGGCTAAAGTTTAGCCAAGCCAAGTCAGTGGATACCTTATGGATAATTGTGAGCACTTGCCCAGTCTCTGCTGTTGTTTAAAAAAGGTAACATTTGTCCTTAGACAGTATTGTTGTTGCTGAAATGGCAAGTCCATGTGCCTGATGCAGAGTGAGGCCTATCAAACTAAACATTAGACTTTGGAACAGGGAACGGTTTATTACAGATTCATACAAGGAGATGAGTAGCTTATATCCTAAGAATCCAAAGTTACTGAAAGTTTTCAGCAAACCTCTTTAAAAGCAATTGTGAGAGATGGGTGTGGTTAGTTGTTGAAGACTTCCTGGTGTAAAGTCTTTTGTTCTTTTTGTTAGGTCATAGTCAGGTAATGCTGTTTCTGCAGTCTCTACCAGATGAATATTATTCTTTGTTCTGACAAGAAAGGGCAGTCTCAAGCCGCAGCTTTCATCCTGAAATATTCCAGTCCTGATTAAAGGGAAGCAGATCTCAGTCAGTAGCTCTTTCATGGCCAGGTTCCCACATTCTGCCCAGCTCTCAGCCCTGATGGAACCAGGCACCCAATACAACAGGTCTTCAGTCTCCCCAGGCCGCCTAAATGGGGAAACCAGTTCTCACAGGCTGAGGCCGAAAAAGACAGCTGCTGCTAGTAGGCCCAGAAACAAGGATGGTGGAATTGTTCACTGCTCTTCAAGGCCTGGGCCAAGGCTAGTGGAAGACCTGATTGAGGGCTGTGCAATGCTACAGGATGTAGTCCCCAGTCTGTTCCCTTTGCCTTTCAGCTCACCCCCTGGCCGAAGGCTGGGTGAGCTCCAGAGCCTCCAGAAGAAGGTCTGAATCTGCTTCTTTTCTGACTCTCCTCCTGATGACCTCCACACCACCCTTGACTCAATCACTTCCCCAATGGTCCCTCATTGACAGTAACTTGTGGGCAGGGCCCATTACAGTGCTGACCAATAGCTGAGCAGGACAACTAATAGTCACTCACTGACAATTGGTTGCTTTTCAGTGAGGCTTTCTGAGGTGTCAAGCAAGGCTGAGCAAGACCTGTTACCAAGGAACAGGGTGTAGAGGAACGAAGCACACCAATGGCTACCTGTTAAGGGCTGTGTTCATCCTGCTCTCTTACACTGTGAATAGAATAACAATCACTGTAAAGTTAAGGTTGGTCAAAATAGTTTTCAAGGTGGGCTGGCCTTCACATTCTTGTTGGCTTTGAAATATTAGCTATACTATATGCTGAGCATGTGTTCAAGTGACTACTCTTGGAGTGGCATAGAGATAAGCACTGGTGACAGATATGCATGGGAAAACAATGAAAAGAATGGTGAGCAAAAGTTAAATAACTGTTGGGAATCAAAATCTGATGTTGGAAAGGAATCAATCAAAAAGATTCCAGCACGCTGGACCCAAAGTGTCATTGCATAACAGAGCAGGATAAGCACAGCTTTTAGCAGATAGACCTTGGTGTGCCTTATTACTCTGCATCCTGTTACTAGGCAACAGGTCTTGCTCAGCCATTGGTCAGTGCTTCACTAGGTCTGGCCCACAAGCAACCAACTATCAATGAGGTACCTACTGGTACTTGTCCTCCTCAGCAGTTAGTCAGCACGGCAGTGTGCCCTGTCTACTGGTAGCTGTCAATGAGGGACCATTGAGCAAATGATTCAATCAAGAGTCAGTAATGTGAGGTTAATTACTTTACAATATTATATTGGTTTTTCCATACATCAACATGAATCTGCCACAGGTATACACATGTTGTTCATTGTAAAGTAATTAACCTCCAATTAAAATAAATTTATATTTAAAATAAATAAATTTATATATTTTTTAAAAGTACAGCCATAAAAAAAGATTAAAAAAAAAAGAGTCAGTAATGTGGTGCTGAGCTGACTCTTGCCTTGACCACTTTATATTAAAAAAATAATAATAATCAGGAATGCATTTCTGGTAGTGGGGCAAGTTGAGTTTCTGTGCTCAATGAGAGTTGAAATTTTCCCAACAGTATTAGTGGAGGAGAAATTTTAGACTTTCTTTGCTCTGATGTATAATCTTATGGAGACTGTATATTGACCTTGGGGCAAAAGACTGAGGATTCACCACGTCTGGGGTTCTCTAAAGCTCATCAGATTAGATAAAACATCCAACCTCTTCTTAATTAGATTTTTTCACCTTACGTGCTTGCTCTTAAGCTCCTTAAGATCCTCAAGAGCCCCCCACAGGCAGAGGATAGTCTAGAGATGAAGTGTCTAGAGAACTCTGAAGGGCTGAAGTAGGACAGAAAGTGTTTGGCAGAGGTTCACAGAAGGATGGAGGAGGCAGGTGTGTTAAAGGGGGATATATAAGGAAAAAGGGAACTGAAGGGAAGTTAGAACATCATGGGAAGAAGAAAGGAGGAGGAGGTGCACGGAGATGGGAAAGGATACGTATTTGGTGAGTTAGTAGGGGGAGAGCCCATTTTTCTGAGGCCACCAAAATTCTAAATTGTCTTTAGTAAAAATTTCTTCCAGTTTTTAAAGAGCTTGAACTGAATTAAGGTCATAATGGCAGAGCAGAGAAAGAAGAGGGAGCAAACAAAACAGAGTAAGGTTTACTTACAGGATTTGAGCCACGAGGTAGATGGGCCTCCACAGTTCAATTCAGTGGCTCAGTCATGTCCAACTCTTTGCGACCCCATGGACTGCAGCATGCCAAGCTTCCCTGTCCATCATTAATTCTCAGAGCATGTTCAAACTCATGTCCATCAAGTCGGTGAGTCCATCCAATAATCTCATCTCTGCTGTCCCCTCTTCCTCAGGCTTCAATATTTCCCAGCATCAGGAAATTTTCCAGTGAGTCAGTTCTTTGCATCTAGTGGTCAAAGTACTGAGCTTCAGCCTCAGGATCAGTCCTTACAATGAATATTCAGGACTGATTTCCTTTAGGATTGATTAGTTTGATTTCCTTGCAGTCCAAGGGACTCTCAAGAGTCTTCTCCAACACCACAGTTCAAAAGCATCAGTTCTTTGGCACTCAGCTTTCTTTATAGTCCAACTTTCACATCCATAGAGGACTATGAGAAAAACCTTAGCTTTGACTAGATGGACCTTTGTCAGCAAAGTAATGTCTCTGCTCTTTAATATGCTGTCTAGGTTGGTCATAGCTTTTCTTCCCAGGAGCAAGCATCTTTTAATTCATAGCTGCAGTCAACATCTTGAGTGATTTCGGAGCCTGAGAAAATAAAATCTGTCACTATTTCCATTATTTCCACATCTATTTGCCATGAAGTGATGGGACCAGATGCCATGATCTTGGTTTTCTGAATGTTGAGTTTTAAGCCAACTTTTTCACTCTCTTCTTTCACTTTCATCAAGAGACTCTGTAGTTCTCTTTCCCTTGCTGCCCTAACAGTGGTGTCATTTGAGGTTATCGATATTTCTCCTGGCAATCTTGATTCCAGTTTGTGTTTCATCCAGCCTAGCATTCTGCATGATGTACTCTGAATAGAAGTTAAGCAGGGTGACAATATATAGCCTTGACGTACTCCTTTCGCGATTTGGAACCAGTCCATTGTTCCATGTCTGGTTCTAACTGTTTCTTCTTGACCTGCATGCACATTTCTCAGGAGGCAGGTAAGGTGGTCTGGTATTGCATCTCTTTAAGAATTTTTCAGTTTTTTTATGATCCACACTGTCAAAAGCTTTGACATATTCAATAAAGCAGAAGTAGATGTATTTCTGGAACTCTCTTGCTTTTTCTCTGATCCAGTGGATGTTGACAATTTGATCTCTAGTTCCTCTGCTTTTTCGAAATCCAGCTTGAGCATCTGGATGTTCATGGTTTAGGTACAGAAGCTTCACTTGGAGGTATCCCCCGTGGGTAATGCAATTGGAGATTCATTCCCTACTGATTTAAACTCCAAGAGGATAATAGGAAGACAATTAAAGGAGGAGGTTTGGCCCTAGCCAGGCCACATATCTGTCCTTCCTGATGAAGTGAGGATATCCCCCTGCACCACACATGCATAGAAAAGACTCTGCAGGCTGAAAGGGGAATAATGTCAAGGGATGCTCTCTCTACCCAGACACCTTTTCAGTAAAATCCATCTTGGCTAAGAGAAGCATGCACACACGTGTAAGGATCCTGAGATATACCAAAAGGGACTGTGAGCCAGGCACACCAGAATGACTGGCCCAAAGGATACCCAGAAGAAATGCCCCATAAAAGTAATTGAAACTACCATGAGGACACAAACTCAGGAACTCTCCTTCTGTGCCTGCCTTTGTGCCTGTCCACACATACTTTATGCTTTTCCTCTTAATCTGCATTGTAGGCAGACTCTTTACCAACTGAACCACGTGGGAAGACCAAATACACGTAAATGTAAAGCTGAATCACTTTGCTGTACACCAGAAACTAATGTAATGTGGGAAATCTATTATACTCCATAAAAAAAGAATACATCAAGGAAGGAACAAAATGGCGGAAGTGTAGGTGGACATATATCTTTCTCCAGGGATACATCAGGAATAAACCTTTTGATACAGAAGTGATTGCAGAACACCAGCAGAGGGTGGGCAGGAGTACCTGACCACTGGAAAAGAATATATAGACCCACACAAAACTCAGTAAGATGAAGGAACTGAGGGTAAAACAGGAGGGTTAGTAGGACTAGACCTGCCCAGAGCAGGTGGGGGAACCATAGACGGTGNTACAGAAGTGATTGCAGAACACCAGCAGAGGGTGGGCAGGAGTACCTGACCACTGGAAAAGAATATATAGACCCACACAAAACTCAGTAAGATGAAGGAACTGAGGGTAAAACAGGAGGGTTAGTAGGACTAGACCTGCCCAGAGCAGGTGGGGGAACCATAGACGGTGTCTGATCCTCACATGAAGGCAATTGTCTAGGTCAGAGGAGAAACATTTGAGGCTGAGAGTGAAGCAGATGATCTGTGACAGCCTAAATGGAATGAGAAACAGACAGTCCTTGCCGCAGCCATACATACCCCAGGCAAGGACACAGGTCCCCTAGAAGGCACAACAGCAGGTAGCTGGAACATAGGATTTGTAGAGTAATCTCAGGGCCAGAGCTTCTGTTGACTGCTGGGAGATGGACCAAGGGGATGTAACGGAGAAGACCCTGGTGGGAAATGCCTATGTAGGAAAGCCAGTGAGCCAGGGAAACATGGTGATACAGCTGAGTCATGCAGGGGGGTGGCGCCAACACCATAGCTTCTCTCTCCCCACATGCCAACACAGGCAGCTGAACAATAAAACAATAAGGAGGCTGCCCCATCAAGTGCCTGAGACAGACTAGGACACCACCCAGGATATTCCTTTAAGTGTCTCAGATGCAGAACAACAGAGTAGTATCCCAGAAAGGGGGGTCACTTTATGTGCCTGACATGCCAAACAACAGAGAAGGACCCCAGGCAGGGGAGCCCTCTAACTGCCTGGATGGGCGGAGCTATGGAGAAAGACTAGCCAAAGAGGCCTGCTGATTGCCAGCTGCCAGAGAGTCAAAAAGACTCTGATAGGACCATAACTCCTGTGGCTGAGGCAGTCTGTGTCCCTGCAAATTTGGTGCCACAAGGTTCCCTGTGACTCAAGTAACTGTGACACCTTCATGCTCAATCCACACTTGGGCAGAGCTTTCACAGGCAAAAAAAAAAAAAAAATGTCTTGTGTCTATGCACCCAAGGTCACTTCTGTCATGTTCAACTCTTTGAGAGCCTGTGGACTGTGGCCTGTCAGGTTTATCTGTCAGGAGGTTTCTCCAGGCAAGAATACTGGAGTGTATTGGCCAATACTGGATGCCATACCCTTCTAGAGCACTATATTTGCTGCTGCCCTAGCTGCCATTTCCCCTGAGCACCTGGTGGTGCCAGAACCCCTGCAACCCAAGCAGTTGCACCACCTCCAAACCTGGCCCTCACTGGGCAGATCCAAGTCCTCCAGGGCAGTCTCAGGAGCAAACCCCAGTGGACAACCCACATGCAGAGGTGGAGATAAAATGACAATTGCAACCCAGGGGCAGTGTGGCTAAGGAAGAGGACCCAAAACATTCCCACCAGCTGTATAAGCTGCAGATTAAATCCACAAGATCAACCAGACAGACTCTGTGTCTACGGAATACATAAAAGGACACTGAGAGTTCCTACAAAAGCAAATGCACTAGTTCTGACAGCTGTGGAACACACAGGAGTAGGACTAGATTAGAGTGTGAGCTGCCCCCACAGCAAAACCAGAGTTCAGTGCAATGTTGGAGGGCATCCTAGGGAGTTAAGGTGGACTGTGACTCCCAGCGAGGGAAAGAACACTGATAGCAGAGACTCAAGTAAAATATGTATTATTCATATATTTTGACTTGTTCTGTAGTTTCCATTGGATCTATTTTTCTTTTTATTCGTTCTTTTTTTTTCTCTCTCCCACACTATGTTGTAGTTGTCAGTTTTATTAGCACTATGAAAACTATTTAAGCTTTTGAGTTTTTTTTTTTTCTTTTTTTNCTCAAGATGTACTCTGTATATAAGTTAAATAAGCAGGGTGACAATATACAGTCTTGACGCACTCCGTTTCCTATTTGGAACCATTCTGTTGTTCCACGTCAAGTTCTAACTGTTGCTTCCTGGTCTGTATACAGGTTTTTCAAGAGGCAGGTCAGGTGGTCTGATGTTACCATTTCTTTTCAGAATTTTCCACAGTTTATTGTGATCCACACAGTCAAAGGCTTTGGTATAGTCAATAAAGCAGAAATAGATGTTTTTCTGGAACTCTCTTGCTTTTTCCATGACCCAGTGGATACTGGCAATTTATTTCTGGTTCCTCTGCCTTTTCTAAAACCAGCTTGAACTTCTGGAAGTTTGCGGTTCACAAATTGCTGAAGCCTGACTTGGAGAATTTTGAGCATTACTTTACTAGCATGTGAGATGAGTGCAATTGTGTGGTAGGTTGAGCATTCTTTGGCATTGCCTTTCCTTTTAAAATATATAAATCTTTATCTACCACGATTTAACTTTGTGTTTCTATTCTTTCTTTTCTTCCTTTCCTTTCTTTTTCTCACTATGTTTGTTAGTTTTGTTTTCATTGCTTTTTTCCCCAGTTAGCAGCTTATTTTAGTTCTGTTTTCCAGTTTGTGCTTTAGTTAGTTTTGTTCTTAACTGTTGGATACCATTTTGGTTTCCTTTGTTCACCAGGTTAAACTATTATACTTTATTTTCATTAGACTGTTTTGATTTTGCTTAAGGGAGTATATGTATATGCATGTATTCCATTACTTTAATTATAATTTGCCTGATTTTGTAATTGTCATTTGTCTGAGGTTCATCTTTGGTTTCTCATTTTTGGGTATTGGTTTTAATCCCATTTAATACCAGAGCAAACCACCTGTGGAATCTCCTTCCAGGACAGAGATCAAGCCCTGAGCCTGTGGAGTGGGAGTACTGATTCCAAGACCCTAGACTATCAGAGAATTCCTAACTGTAGGGGGTGAGAGTTCCCACAAAGGCAACCACTTGTATACAAGACCCAGTATCATGCAACTACCAGTAGCACACTGTGCAGGATGCCTCACCCAAACAACATACAGGACAAAAATACAAACCCAAATATCAGCAGATATGACTATCACCTCACTCAGCCTTGCCCATCAAAGGGGGGGAGAAAAAAAAAAAAGCTAACCTCCTCCCACCTAAATGTAAGCACAAGTCACACCATACATGAAGGTTACACAAATCTCTTGACCAAACTGATGAGGGCAGAAACCAAAAGAGAAAAATAATTCAACTTTGAAAGCTGGAGAAAGAAGACCTCAAACACAATAAGTTAAAAAAAATAATGAAAAGGCAGGGAAATGCTGTACAAATGAAAGAACAAACTAGAAATGCACATGTCAAAATAAGTGAATAGGAAATAGAAAAACTACCTGAAAAAGACTTCAGAATAATGATAGTGAAGATGATTCAAAACCTTGAAAATAAAATGGAGAAAATGGAAGAATCAATTAACCAAGACCTAGAAGAATTAAAGAATCACACAAACAACACAATTACTGAAATTAAAAATACTCTAGAAGGAATCAATAGAAGAATATCTCAACCAGAAGAATGGATCATTGAGCTGGAAAATGATGAAAATAACTGCCGAAGAGCAGAATAAATTAAAAAAAAATAAAAAGAACTGAGATAGTCTCAGAGACCTCTGAAACAATATTAAGTGCACAACATTCAAATTATAGGGTTTACAGAAGAATAAAAGGAAAAGAAAGGATATGAAAAAATGTTTGAAGAAATTATAGTTGAAAATTTCTCCAACATGGAAAAGGAAATAGTCAATCAAATTTAAGAGGTGCAAAGAGTCCCACACAGGATAAACCTAAGGAGAAACATGCCAAGACACATACTAATCAAACTAACAAAGACTAAACAGAAAGAATATTAAAAGCAGCAAGAGAAAAGCAATAAGTAACATACAAGGGGAACCCCATATGCTTAGAAGCTGATCTTTCAACAGAAACTCTGCAGGCCAGAAAGGAATGTCAGGATATATTTATTTAAAGTCCTGAAAGGGAAAAATCTACAACCAAGATTACTCTACCCTGCAAGGATCTCATTCAAAATTAGTGGTGATATAAAAAGCTTTACAGACAAGCAAAAGTTAAGAGACCTCAGTACCACCAAACCAGCTTACAAGAAATGTTAAAGGTACTTATATTTTCAGGAAACACAGGAGAATAAAAATATCTACAAAAACAAACCCTAAACAGTTAAGAAAATAACAATATGACATATATATCAATAACTACTTTAAATGTTCCAACCAAAAGTCACAGACTGGCTGAATAGATACAAAAAAAGACCCATATATATGCTGTCTACAAGGAGCCCATTTCAGACCTAAAGACACTATAGACTGAAAGTGAAAGGATGGAAAAATATATTCTGGGAAAAAGGGAAGCAAAAGAAACCTGGAGTAGCCATCCTCAAAGCAGAGAAAAATAGGCTTTAAAATAAAGAAGATTCTGAGATAAGGAAGGACACTACATAATGATCAAGGGATCAATCCAAGAGGAAGACATAACAATTTTAAATATCTATGCATCCAACATAGGAGCACCTCAATACATAAGAAAAGACTAACAGACAAAAAAGGAGAAATTGACAGTAATGCAATAACAGTAGGAGATGTTAACATCCCAATTACACCAATGGGCCGATCTTCAAAAGAGAAAATTCATAAGGAAACACAAGTCTTAAATGATACATTAGACAAGATAGATCTCATTGATATCTTCAGAATGTTCCATCCAAATGCAGTAGGATACACCTTATTCTCAAATGCACATGGAACAACCTCCAGGATAGATCACATCTTGGGTCACAAATCAAACCTCAATAAATTTAAGAAAATGGAAATCACATCAAGAATCTTTTCTGACCACAACACTATGTGACTAGACATCAATTATAAGAAAAAAAAAAACTGTAAAAAAAACCACAAAAACATGGAGATTAAGCAATATGTTTCTAAATAATGAACAGGTTACTGAAGAAATCAAAAGGTATTTTCAAAAAATTCCTAGAAGCAAATGATACTGAAAGCACAACAACTCAAAACCTATGGGATGCAGCAAAAGCACTTCTAAGAGGGAAGTTTATAGCAGTGTGATCCTACCTCAAGAAACAAGAAACACATCAAATAGATAGCTAACCTTTATAACTAAAATGACTGGAAAAAGAAGAACCAAAGATCCCCAAAATTGGCATAAGGAAAGAAACCATAAGTATAAGAGAAGAAATAAATAAAAAAGAAATGAAAGAAACAATAGCAAAGATTAAGAAAACTAAAAGCTTTTTATTTGAGAAGGTAAAATTCACAAACCTTTAGCCACACTCATCAAGAAAAAAAGAGATTAAAATCAAATCAAAAAATATAAATAAAAAGGAAGATTACAACAGACATTACATAAATACAAAGGATTATAAGAGACTATTATGAGTAACTATATGGCAATAAAATTAATAACCTGGGAGAAATGGACAGATTCTTAGAAAAGTTCAATCATCAGAGACTGAATGAGGAAGAAATAACAATTATGAACAACCCAGTTACAAGCACTTAATTGACACTGTGATAAAAAAAAAAAAAAAAATTCTCCCAAAAAACGAGCCCAAGACCAGATGGTTTCACAGGTTAATTCTATCAAACATTTAGAGATGAGCTAATCCTATCCTTCTAAAACACTTTCAAAATATTGCAGAAGAAGGAACACTTCCAAATTCATTCAATGAGGCCACCGTCACCCTGATACCAAAATCCAACAAAGACAACACTAAAGCAGAAAACTACAGGCCAATATCACTGATGGATATAGATGCAAAAATTCTCAATAAAATTTTAGCAAACAGAATTCAGCAACACATCAAAATCTCATACATCATGATCAAGTTGGGTTTATTCCTGGGATGCAAGGATTCTTCAATATACAAAAATCAATCAATGTGATACACTACATTTACAAATTTGAAGATAAAAACCATATGATCCTCTCAATAGATGCCGAAAAAGCCTTTGACAAAATTCAGCACCCATTTATGATTAAAACTCCTCAGAAAATGGGCATAGAAGAATCCTAGTAAAGGCCATATATGATAAGCCTGTAGCAAAAATTATTCTCAATAGTGAAAAACTGAAAGCATTCCACTTAAGATCAGGATCAAGACATGGGTGTCCATTGTCACTGCTGATATTCAACAAGTTTTCAAAGTCCTAGCTATAGCGATCAGAGAAGGGAAAGAAATAAAAGGAATCCAGTCAAGAAAAGAAGTAAAGCTCTTACTGTTTACAGATGACATGATACTATACATAGAAAACCCTAAAAATACTATCAGAAAATTACTAGAGCTAATCAGTGAATTTAGCAAAGTCACAGGATAAAAAATCAACACAAAAAGCACTTGCATTCCTATATAGTAACAATGAAAATTCATAAAGAGAAATTAAGGAATCAGTCACATTACCACCAAAACAAAAAGACTAAAATANACTATACATAGAAAACCCTAAAAATACTATCAGAAAATTACTAGAGCTAATCAGTGAATTTAGCAAAGTCACAGGATAAAAAATCAACACAAAAAGCACTTGCATTCCTATATAGTAACAATGAAAATTCATAAAGAGAAATTAAGGAATCAGTCACATTACCACCAAAACAAAAAGACTAAAATATCTAGGAAAAAACATACCTAAGGAGACAAAAGAACTGCATACAGAAAATTGTAAGATATTGATGAAAGAAATGAAAGACAACATAAACAGATTGTGAAATATTTTCAATATTGTGAAAATTACTATACTACCAAACACAATCGATAAATTTAATGCAATCCCTTTCAAATTACCAATGGCATTTTTCACAGAACTAGAACAAAAAAATTCACAATTCGTAAGGAGACACAAAAGATCCTGAATAACCAAAGCAGTCTTTTAGTTTGCTGCATGCTTTTTCCCACACATTAACATTTATTAAACATTTTGAGTTGATACATAAGTTGCTTCTTAGCAGTTTTTGGCATTTTTCAGTCATCCTTTTTTTACTGCTTCAGATGTTACATTTTATAGACATATTAAGTAGTTCTTATTAATCAACATTTGGGTTCTTTTCAAGTTTAAAGCAAAATTTTGTAACAAATATTCTTGGACCCATCTCTTTGTTCAGGAATAATGTTTAGAAGTGGAAGTTCTGGGTCCAAACCCAGAATATTTTGAATTTTAATTAATACTGCTAACTTGCACACTAAAAAGGTGTACCAATTTATAAGGCAGAAAATGTTATTTTTTTTATATTAGTAATCTAAATCTTTGCTAATAAGATGGGTAAAACATGGTTTAGTTTTCATTTTTTAATTCTGTGATGTTTAGTTTCTTACTTACTAATTTTGATTTCTAGCACTATTCATTCTCAGTTTATTACTTTTTAAAATTTTAGCCATTATGCATGATTTTAGATTATCCCTTTTTGTAAAGAGCAGCCAATTCTTGTTCTGTCATTGTAACATCTTGTGAAATCTCACTGAAGGTCAGAAACAAAGTTTTTAAAGGTCTCAGACATTCTCTTAACCATCAAAAGGTAGTCTTATACCTGTTCATCACTATCCTTGTGGAATGGTCTGAGTGAACATAATTTTTTTCAGTAGTGTGATCTATATGGAGTAATTCTTAGTCCCTCTTTTGATCTAATTTAATAACTGAATACTAGTTTTTCTGTTTATTGTCCATTTCTGACCTCTAAACTTACCCCCTAGCTCTACAGGTTCTGGTTTCAACTCTTGCCACCAGGGGACTCTCTCACTTTGGGCTGTCTTGATAGATATATTCTACCCTAAGTGGTGCTGGTAACCTATTCCTGGCCCTTAATGGGAATTCAGACAGTTATAGCAAGAAATGTTTTACAAATGGTATCTGATATAGTCTAGTTAAGATTAATGGGGAATATACAACTAGGTAAAAAATAGATAACTCATGAGAACCTACTATATAGCACAGGGAACTCTACTCAATGCTCTGTGGTTATCTAAGGTAAGGAAATCCAAAAAAGAGGGGATATATGTATATGTATAGCTTATTCACTTTGTTCTACAGCAGAAACTAACACAAGATTGTAAAGCAAGTATACTCCAATAATAATAAAAAATTAATAGGGAATAAAAGTACATTGTTTAGAAGTAATAGATCTGAAGTGAACAGAAGTCTCTACAACAAAAAAAAAAATATAGTTTTCCTTGGCGGGGAGAAAGGCTTAAAATAGATCGGAAAACATTTTCACATTAATTGTTCTTTTCATATACTTCAAATTTGTACTTAATGCCTTTTTCCTCCTGGACATCCAAAGGAACACCTGGATATTCTGGAATTTTTATATTTTTCAAAATCACTTTCTGGGAAAAACACATCACTTTCAAATTCTTGCATGATCCTTGTCACAAATAGTCTAAGATGGCCTGGCTTGTTCATAGCTTCTTTATAAACAGAACTGCCTCCCACTATCCAAACCATGTCTACTTTATTTGTTAATTCTGGATCTTCAATAAGTTCTAAGGCATCATCTAGATTTTTGGCAAGAAAANAATAAATAAAAAAGAAATGAAAGAAACAATAGCAAAGATTAAGAAAACTAAAAGCTTTTTATTTGAGAAGGTAAAATTCACAAACCTTTAGCCACACTCATCAAGAAAAAAAGAGATTAAAATCAAATCAAAAAATATAAATAAAAAGGAAGATTACAACAGACATTACATAAATACAAAGGATTATAAGAGACTATTATGAGTAACTATATGGCAATAAAATTAATAACCTGGGAGAAATGGACAGATTCTTAGAAAAGTTCAATCATCAGAGACTGAATGAGGAAGAAATAACAATTATGAACAACCCAGTTACAAGCACTTAATTGACACTGTGATAAAAAAAAAAAAAAAAATTCTCCCAAAAAACGAGCCCAAGACCAGATGGTTTCACAGGTTAATTCTATCAAACATTTAGAGATGAGCTAATCCTATCCTTCTAAAACACTTTCAAAATATTGCAGAAGAAGGAACACTTCCAAATTCATTCAATGAGGCCACCGTCACCCTGATACCAAAATCCAACAAAGACAACACTAAAGCAGAAAACTACAGGCCAATATCACTGATGGATATAGATGCAAAAATTCTCAATAAAATTTTAGCAAACAGAATTCAGCAACACATCAAAATCTCATACATCATGATCAAGTTGGGTTTATTCCTGGGATGCAAGGATTCTTCAATATACAAAAATCAATCAATGTGATACACTACATTTACAAATTTGAAGATAAAAACCACATGATCCTCTCAATAGATGCCGAAAAAGCCTTTGACAAAATTCAGCACCCATTTATGATTAAAACTCCTCAGAAAATGGGCATAGAAGAATCCTAGTAAAGGCCATATATGATAAGCCTGTAGCAAAAATTATTCTCAATAGTGAAAAACTGAAAGCATTCCACTTAAGATCAGGATCAAGACATGGGTGTCCATTGTCACTGCTGATATTCAACAAGTTTTCAAAGTCCTAGCTATAGCGATCAGAGAAGGGAAAGAAATAAAAGGAATCCAGTCAAGAAAAGAAGTAAAGCTCTTACTGTTTACAGATGACATGATACTATACATAGAAAACCCTAAAAATACTATCAGAAAATTACTAGAGCTAATCAGTGAATTTAGCAAAGTCACAGGATAAAAAATCAACACAAAAAGCACTTGCATTCCTATATAGTAACAATGAAAATTCATAAAGAGAAATTAAGGAATCAGTCACATTACCACCAAAACAAAAAGACTAAAATATCTAGGAAAAAACATACCTAAGGAGACAAAAGAACTGCATACAGAAAATTGTAAGATATTGATGAAAGAAATGAAAGACAACATAAACAGATTGTGAAATATTTTCAATATTGTGAAAATTACTATACTACCAAACACAATCGATAAATTTAATGCAATCCCTTTCAAATTACCAATGGCATTTTTCACAGAACTAGAACAAAAAAATTCACAATTCGTAAGGAGACACAAAAGATCCTGAATAACCAAAGCAGTCTTTTAGTTTGCTGCATGCTTTTTCCCACACATTAACATTTATTAAACATTTTGAGTTGATACATAAGTTGCTTCTTAGCAGTTTTTGGCATTTTTCAGTCATCCTTTTTTTACTGCTTCAGATGTTACATTTTATAGACATATTAAGTAGTTCTTATTAATCAACATTTGGGTTCTTTTCAAGTTTAAAGCAAAATTTTGTAACAAATATTCTTGGACCCATCTCTTTGTTCAGGAATAATGTTTAGAAGTGGAAGTTCTGGGTCCAAACCCAGAATATTTTGAATTTTAATTAATACTGCTAACTTGCACACTAAAAAGGTGTACCAATTTATAAGGCAGAAAATGTTATTTTTTTTATATTAGTAATCTAAATCTTTGCTAATAAGATGGGTAAAACATGGTTTAGTTTTCATTTTTTAATTCTGTGATGTTTAGTTTCTTACTTACTAATTTTGATTTCTAGCACTATTCATTCTCAGTTTATTACTTTTTAAAATTTTAGCCATTATGCATGATTTTAGATTATCCCTTTTTGTAAAGAGCAGCCAATTCTTGTTCTGTCATTGTAACATCTTGTGAAATCTCACTGAAGGTCAGAAACAAAGTTTTTAAAGGTCTCAGACATTCTCTTAACCATCAAAAGGTAGTCTTATACCTGTTCATCACTATCCTTGTGGAATGGTCTGAGTGAACATAATTTTTTTCAGTAGTGTGATCTATATGGAGTAATTCTTAGTCCCTCTTTTGATCTAATTTAATAACTGAATACTAGTTTTTCTGTTTATTGTCCATTTCTGACCTCTAAACTTACCCCCTAGCTCTACAGGTTCTGGTTTCAACTCTTGCCACCAGGGGACTCTCTCACTTTGGGCTGTCTTGATAGATATATTCTACCCTAAGTGGTGCTGGTAACCTATTCCTGGCCCTTAATGGGAATTCAGACAGTTATAGCAAGAAATGTTTTACAAATGGTATCTGATATAGTCTAGTTAAGATTAATGGGGAATATACAACTAGGTAAAAAATAGATAACTCATGAGAACCTACTATATAGCACAGGGAACTCTACTCAATGCTCTGTGGTTATCTAAGGTAAGGAAATCCAAAAAAGAGGGGATATATGTATATGTATAGCTTATTCACTTTGTTCTACAGCAGAAACTAACACAAGATTGTAAAGCAAGTATACTCCAATAATAATAAAAAATTAATAGGGAATAAAAGTACATTGTTTAGAAGTAATAGATCTGAAGTGAACAGAAGTCTCTACAACAAAAAAAAATATATAGTTTTCCTTGGCGGGGAGAAAGGCTTAAAATAGATCGGAAAACATTTTCACATTAATTGTTCTTTTCATATACTTCAAATTTGTACTTAATGCCTTTTTCCTCCTGGACATCCAAAGGAACACCTGGATATTCTGGAATTTTTATATTTTTCAAAATCACTTTCTGGGAAAAACACATCACTTTCAAATTCTTGCATGATCCTTGTCACAAATAGTCTAAGATGGCCTGGCTTGTTCATAGCTTCTTTATAAACAGAACTGCCTCCCACTATCCAAACCATGTCTACTTTATTTGTTAATTCTGGATCTTCAATAAGTTCTAAGGCATCATCTAGATTTTTGGCAAGAAAATGAGCTCCAGTTGGAGGTTCCTTGAGTTCTCTACTGAGAACTATATTAATTCTGTCCTTTAAAGGTCGATTCGTCTCTGGAATGGAGAACCAGGTCTTCCTACCCATAATCACCAAATTCTGTTTACCTTCTACTGAATAGATTGTAGTCATTCTTTGGAAATACTTGAATTCTTTCCTGAGTGGTGGCCAGGGCAGGTTTCCATTCTATTATACAGAGTGAAGTAAGTGAAAAAGAGAAAAATAAATATCATTAACTAAAGCATATATATGGAATCTATAAAAACGGTACTGATGAATTTATTTGCAAGGCATCAATGGAGAAACAGACATAGAGAACAGACTTATGGACACGGGAGAAGGAAGAAGAGGGTGAGATGTATGGAGAGGGTAACATGGAAACTTACATTATCATGTATAAAATACATAGCCAATGGAATTTGCTATCTGTCTCAGGGAACTCAAACAGGGGCCTGTATCAAAATAGAGGGGTGAGAGTTGGAGGGACATATGTATACCTATGGCTGATTCATGTTGATGCTTGACAGAAAGCAACAAAATCTTATAATGCAATTATCTCTCAAACAAAAGACTAACTGGAAAATTGCAGAAAGATTCCTGAACCAAGGCTCTAAGAAAGACCACAGGTAATAGAGTAGAAAGGGAAGAAGAGCAGTCAAGTCCTGACCTGTGTCCATGGGAAAGGACTCAGAATATAAGGGAGATCACACCAGTGGAGATCTGCCCTGGATGTGAGTAGTTCGAGCCATATATTGGACATGCCAGTCCTGGGATCTGACACAGGGAAGACAAGCACATTTAGCTGGTTGCAGGGCCATGTGGACAAACAGGAGGGCTGTGGGAAGCTTGGACTCCCCTATCGAGGAGCACATGCTCAGGGTCTTGCTCCCAAGGCAGGGGTAAAGAGGATACATTGAGACTGCATTTGTGGCTGCCTGTTTTCCCCACAACTACCCACCCCAACACATTCCCTGTTTACTTCATGTGGCTGCTCTTCACTGCAGCAGGGACTGTCATGATGAGGCAGAGAGCTGGGATATGGTAAGCAGAGGTGCATCTGGCCCAGGGCAGCATCTGGATGGGACAACTGGGGCCATACTCATAGAGGGCACTTACACAGGCAGCACATCAGGAGTAGTTCTGATCTCTAATGGAGGCCAGACTGCCACAGAAGATGACCCAGTATGCGCCCAGAGCCCATGAGGGGCTCACCTGCCCAACAGCATCTCTCTTCAACAGGGCATGGGTGGAAGAGGCTGGGGGAACTGATCAGCTGTGAGGGACCAAGGGGTCTCAGACCAGAAGCTATGTTTAGCAGGGTCAGAGATGTTACTTCTGGTGCTGGCACAGTTGGCACATTGGAGGTAGCATGGACTTCTGTCTGCAGCCAGCCTGTAGACTGGCTCCTTTTCCCCAATGTTCACAGGCCCCTCTTGTCCCTCTGTGGCAAAGGTTACAGTGCTGAGAGAGGGGAGGGCACACACTTAGAGGGAACACAGCCAGATCTGGCCTGACAGTCAGGACCTCTGTTCCAAAATCTTGAGTCCCCACTCTGCCCCCAATAGGTTTGAGAAGGCCACTGAGAATAGAGGAAGTCTGTGCCTCACATCTGGCTTCAGTCCTGTTACCATCAATCCTCTCCCAAGGCGATAACTGATGGCACACCCTGAGGAAAGATGTGACTTGTGGTCCATCAAATCCAGCCCCACTTCTGGGTACCACACAGACTCTACAGTCATGCTACCCCACAAGAACACCCCTTCAAGACCATAATAGATAATTGATGCACTTAAATTCATAGAGGCAGAGAAAAATTGGAAGGACTGATGCTGAAGTTGAAACTCTAATACTTTGGCCTTTGGCCACCTGATGCAAAGAACTGACTCATGTGAAAACACCCTGATGCTGGGAAAGGCTGAAAGCAGGAGGAGAATGGGATGACAGAGGATGAGATATTTGGATGTCATCCCAGACTCAAAGGACATGAGTCTGAATAAACTCCGGGAGTTGGTGATGGACAGGGAGGCCTGGCATGCTGCAGTCATGGGGTTGCAAAGCACTGGACACAACTGAGCGGCTGAACTGAACTGAGAAAAAATGGGAAGACAGTAGGACTGATTTCCATTGAAAGACTGAGAGCAAACCACTGACCAAAGAAAAAAAAAAAAAGATAAATAATTTACTAGGTAAAGATTCAGAAGAATTAGTAATAATAATGCTAACTGAACTAAAAAAAAATAGAGAAGCACCATGAAAATTCTACCAAGGAACTAGAAAATAGAAAAAAGAACCAGACTGAGCTGAAGAATACAGTAACTGATATGAAGAACACAAAAGAGTAAGCAGCATATAGGATAATACATGGATTCATAATAATGGAAATCACCAGTTAGAATAGCTAAAAGAAAAATCAAAAATAAAAAAAAATGAGAATAATTTAAGAGTCTTATGGATAACATTAAGCATATCAGTATTCATATTATAGGCATCTCAGAAGGACATAAGAAAGAGAAGATGGTAAAATGTATTTGATGAAATTACTGCTGAATACTTCCCAAACAAGGAGGAAACACATCCATGAACACAAAGCACACAGTGTACCAAACAAGATGAACCAAAACCCACACTAATAATATATAGTATAATTAAAATGGCAGGAGTTAGAAGTCAAGAGAGAAGTCTAAAGACAGCAAGAAAAAAACACAGAATCCATAAAAGGAATCCCCCTTAAGGCTACCTGCTGAGTTTTGTATAGAAACTGCAGGCCAGAAGCGAGTGGCATGATATATTAATGTTTAAAGTGTTGAAAAAGAAATACTTATAACCTAGAATATCTACCAGTAAGATTATCACTCAGAATTGAAAGAGAGATAAAGAACTTCTCAGACAAGCAAAAATTGTTAAGAGTTCATCAAAAATAAACTAATCCTGAAATAAATGTTAGAGAATCTTCTCTAAATAGAAAAGAGGTAAGAATTTGTAAGAGAGGAAAAATTCCACTAGTGAACATAATAGCCAAGATATGGAAGCACATCAAATGCTCATCAATGGATAAATGGATAAAGTAGCAGTGTTGTATACACAGAAACACATACAAAAATAAATGATAGCACTCACCACAAAAAGAATGAAAATCTGCTATTTGCAGCAACATGGATGGACTTGTGAGGAATTATCCTTAGTGATATAAGACAAATTAAGAAAAAGAAAGACAAATATTGTGTAATATCATTTATACTTGGACTCTAAAAATACAAAAAAAAAATAGTGAATGTAACAAAGAAGAAGCATACCCACAAATAAAGAGGACAAACTAGTGTTTATCAGTGGTTTGGGAGAAGGGAAAGATAGTAGTATGGGATTAATACATACAAGCTACTATGTATAAAATAGGTCAGCAACAAAGTTATATTGCACAGCACAGGGAAATATAGCCATTGTTTTTCAGTAAACTTAAATGGAGTATAATCTACAAAAAACAGAATCACTATGGTGTATACTATAATAAAGTATTATAAGTCAAATATATTTCAATTTAAAATAACAAAGTGAAAAGGCAGCCTACAGAAATGGAGAAAAATTTACAAATCCTACATATGATGAGGGGTTGTTGCTGTTGTTATTTTTAAGTCACTCAGTCTGGTCCGACTCTTTGAGACTCCATGGACTGCAGCATGCTAAGCTTCCCTGTCCATCACCATCTTTCAGAGCTTGCTTGAACTCATGTCCATTGAGTTGGTGATGCCATCCAACCATCGCATCCTCTGTCATCCCCTTCTCCTGTCTACACATCAGAATGGCTATCATCAAAAAGACAAACAATACTAAGTTCCGCCAAAAGGGTACAGAGAAAGGGAACTCTCCTGCATTGACAGTGGGAATGTGAATTGGTGTGGCCGTTAGAGAAAGAAGTGTGAAGTTTCCTCAGAAAATTAAAAATATGTACAGCTATATTTTCCAGCAATCTCAGTTCTGGGTATCCATTAAAGGAAATAAAATCAAGATCTAGAATGGATACAAGCAATCTCATGTTTGCTGCTGCTGCTAAGTCACTTCAGTCGTGTCCTACTCTGTGTGACCCCATAGACGGCAGCCCACCAGGCTCCCCCATCCCTGGGATTCTCCAGGCAAGAATACTGGAGTGGGTTGCCATTTCCTTCTCCAATGCATGAAAGAGAAAAGTGAAAGTGAAGTCGCTCAGTCTGTCCGACTGTTAGCGACCCCATGGGCTGCAGCCCACCAGGCTACTCCATCCATTGGATTTTCCAGGCAAGAGTACTGGGGTGGGGTGCCATTGCCTTCCCCGAATCTCATGTTTATTGCAGCGTTATTCACAACAGACAATAAGTGGAAATAACCTAAATGTCCAATGACAGGTGAATGGATAAAGAAACTAAGATATATGCATACAAAGGAATATTATTCAGCTTTGAAAGGAAAGGAAATCCTGTCATATACTATACTGTGATTGAAACATCAAGCCATTATAAGTGAAATAATCCAGTCACAGAAGGAGAAATTCTGAATGATTCCATCTATATAATTTATCCAAACTAGTCAGACCCAGAGAAGCAGATGGTAGAATGGTGATTGCCAGGCTTTGGAGGAGTTGCTTTGCAATGGGTATTGAGGTCTTCACCAAGATGAACGATTTCTAGAGGTCTGCTGTACAACACTGTACATCTATTTAGCAAGAGTGAACTGTGCACTTAAAAATTTGAGTTTAAATGTTATATATTAAAAAAAAAGTTATATATTTTTTACCAGAATGAAAAATAAAAAAAAATACACATCTTCCTGTTTTTTTTATGTATGTTAATGATGGTTAGGAAAAGGAGCCAAGAGTCCTGAGTCACCCATTCCTCATTTCCTGGACTCTGAAAGGCATTCTGCAACCTATTTTCTGACCATTTCTCCCACTTCCCCTCAACTTCTGAAACTCATACTCTGGACACCTTGGAAATGATTGCCATCAACATAAATGCTTCCATTTGCAAAATATCTCATCTTTTCACAGTACAGAACACATTGTCCCTCCTTTTTGTTGCAGGCATTTACAGACCCTTGGCTGGCTGTCACTCTCTCACACGCAACTTTTGTCTTAATTATGGGTAATTTCAATAAAACAAAAAATGGTCCAACCTGTCCTCTCACTTCCTTTTCCTCTACTCCGGTGAACTTGTTTTCCACCCAGTTACTTAATCATTCCCATGTGTATGTGTTCAGTTGCTCAGTTGTGCCTGACTTTTTGCAGCCCCATGGACTGTAGACCTCCAGACTCCTCTGTCCATGGAATTTTCCAGGAAAGAATACTGGAGTGGGTTGCCATTTCAAACTCTACAAGATCTTCTCCACCCAGTGCCAACTGAGAAGCCCAGTCATTCCCATGGCCATATCCTAAGACTTTATTCTTTCCAATAATCATGACTCTTTCACAGTCCTAGTAACCTCCTACCATTTGGAAATGGGAATTATGGAAGAGTTTTGGTTATTGGAAAGAAAAAATAAATAAAATTGACAAACCATTAGCCAGACTCATCAAGAAACAAAGGGAGAAGAATCAAATCAATAAAATCAGAAATGAAAATGGAGAGATCACAACAGACAACAAAGATATACAAAGAATCATAAGAGACTACTATCAGCAATTATATGCCAATAAATTGGACAACGTGGAAGAAATGGACAAATTCTTAGGAAAGTACAACTTTCCAAAACTGAACCAGGAAGAAATAGAAAATCTTAACAGACCCATCACAAGCATGGAAATTGAAACTGTAATCAGAAATCTTCCAGCAAACAAAAGCCCAGGTCCAGACAGCTTCACAGCTGAATTTTACCAAAAATTTAGAGAAGAGCTAACACCTATCCTACTCAAACTCTTCCAGAAAATTGCAGAGGAAGGTAAACTTCCAAACTCATTCTATGAGGCCACCATCACCCTAATACCAAAACCCGACAAAGATGCCACAAAAAAAGAAAATTACAGGCCAATATCACTGATGAACATAGACACAAAAATCCTCAACAAAATTCTAGCATTCAGAATCCTACAACACATTAAAAAGATCATACACCATGACCAAGTGGGCTTTATCCCAGGAATGCAAGGATTCTTCAATATCCACAAATCAATCAATGTAATTCACCACTTTAACAAATTGAAAAATAAATGCCATATGATTATCTCAATAGATGCAGAGAAGGCCTTTGATAAAATTCAACCTCCATTTATGATAAAAACTCTCCAGAAAGCAGGAATAGAAGGAACATACCTCAACATAATAAAAGCTATATATGACAAACCCACAGCAAACATTATCCTCAATGGTGAAAAATTGAAAGCATTTCCCCTAAAGTCAGGAACAAGACAAGGGTGCCCACTTTCACCACTACTATTCAACATAGTTCTGGAAGTTTTGGCCACAGCAATCAGAGCAGAAAAAGAAATAAAAGGAATCCAAATTGGAAAAGAAGAAGTAAAACTCTCA
>SJYX01019981.1:348932-381163 GCA_006410675.1 Oreotragus oreotragus
GTCTTGCATACAGGGTCCTCATTACCATCTTTCTAAATTCCATATATATGTGTTAGTATACTGTATTGGTGTTTTTCTTTCTGGCTTACTTCACTCTGTATAATTGGTTCCAGTTTCATCCATCTTATTAGAACTGATTCAAATGTATTCTTTTTAATGGCTGAGTAATACTCCATTGTGTATATGTACCACAGCTTTCTTATCCATTCATCTGCTGATGGACATCTATTTTTGAGATTGCATCCAAGAATGGCATTTCGGACTCGTTTGTTGATTATGATGGCTACTCCATTTCTTACATAGATCTAAACTTAGGACCCACATTGTCTTTCTTCTCCTTGAAGAACTTTTAACATTACTAACAGGACAAACTTGTTGGAGATAAATTCTTTCTCTTTTAATGAATCAGACTATATTTCCTCGTAACTTTTAAAGAATTATTTTGCAGGATATGGAATACTAGGTTGGTATCCATTTTCTTTAAACATTTTAATATTTCCCTCTACTCTCTCTGTGTATTTTTATGAAAAGTTCTCTGTACAGTTCTTGTTCTTGTTCCTCAATAGGTTAAGCTTTTTTTTTCCTTTAACTTCTTTCAAGTTTTCCCTTAATCCTAGGTTTTCTCAAGTTTTAATATCGTATTCTTTTTTATGGTGCTTTCTTATTGGAATATAATTGCTTTACAAAGTTGTGTTAGTTTCTGCTGCACAACAATGTGACTCAGCCATATGTATACATATGGTATGCTTCTAAATACATATAAGAATATATATACATATATAAGCATATAAAATTTATATGCATGTAATTTTGGACTTTATCCTGCTTGCTGTTCTCTGAGCTTTTTGTGTGTGTGGTTTAGTGTCTGTCATTAATTTTGGAAAGTTCTCAGCCAATATTACTTCAACTGTTTTTTCTACTCCATTCTCCACTTTATTTCTAATATTCTAATTATGTGTATGTTATATTTTCTGAAATTATTCCAGAGTTCTTGGATGTTGTGTTCTGTTTCTTTTTTTCTTTGCATTTCAGTTTAGAAAGCTTCTTTTATTGATGCATCTCTAAGATTGCTATTTTTTTCCTTGGCTTTGGTGAAATTATTTATGTACCCAACAATGGCATTATTCATTTCTATTACAGTATGCTGGATTTCTGACATTTTCTTTTAACATATTCTTAGCATTTACATGTTTCTACTAACATTGCTTATCTATTCTTGCACATTGTCCACTTTTTCTATTAGAGCTGTTAACATTTTAATTAAAGTTATTTTACATTCCCTGTCTGACAATTCCAAAATCTGTATATTACTTGAATCTTATTGTGATGATTTGTTAGTCTTATTAGACTGTGTTTTGGTCTTGCCTTTTAGGGTGCTTTGTAATGTTTTGTTGAAATGTAGATGATATGTCAGGTAATATGGAATATATTAATTAGAGTTCCCCAGGTAGACAGACCAAAACATTCATTCAGGTTTTCCCATAAGATGTTATGGACTATATATATTATATTATATATATTTAATGAACCTTGAAAGAAGTAATCGATAAATTGGGCTTCATTAAAGTGAAAAATTTCTGTTTTATAAAATACAATGTCCAGACCATGAGAATACAAGCCACAGACTGGGAGAAAATATTTGCAAAAGCCACATTTTATGATAAAGGACTGTTATCTAAAGCATACATGGAACTCTTAATACTCAAAAATTAAAAAAAAAATCGGATTACAAAAATGAATCAAAGATCTTAACAGACACTTTGCTGAAGAAGATATATAGGAGGGGAAAAATATGTAAAGATACTCCACATCAGGGAATATATCATCAGAGAAATGCAAAATAACACGACAGTGAGATACCATCACACATCTATTAGAATGACCCAAATCAAAAACATTGACATTACCAAAGGATGTGAAGTAAGGATGTAAAACAATAAGCACTCTTTTTTAAATTAATTAGTCCATTTTAATTGAAGGCTAATTACTTACAATATTGTGGTGGTTTTTGCCATATATTGACATGAATCAGCATGGGCATACCTGTGTCCCTGTTCCGAATCCCCTCCCACCTAACTCCCCATCCCATTCCTCTGGGTTGTCCCAGTGCACCAGCTGTGAGTGCCATGCTTCATGCATCAAACGTGGACTGGTCATCTATTTCACATGTGGTAAAATAATGTTTTGATGCTATTCTCTCAAATCATTCCACCCTCACCTTCTCCCAGAGTCCAAAAGTCTTATTCACTACAGTTGAAAATGCAACAAAATACAGCCACCTTAGAAGACAGTCTTGTGTTTCTTACAAAACCAAGCATATGTTTAACATACAGTCAAGCAATTGTGCTCATTGGTATTTATCGCAATAAAAGTTGAAAACCTTAGTCCATAAAAAAATAATTTATATACAAATATTTGTGAAAGACATTCATAATTGTGAAAACTTGGAGGCAACCAAGAGGTCCTTCAGTAGGTGAATGGATAAACTGTGGTACATTCAGATAATGAAATATTAATCAGTCCTAAAAAGTAATGAGCAATGAAGCCATGAAAGACATGGGGAAATCTTAAATGCATATTACTAGGTGAAACAAGCCAATATGAAAAGGCTACTTGCTGTATGATTTCAACTATAGAGCATTATGAACAAAAGTAAAATTCTAAAGAGTGAAAAGATCAGTGGTGACAGAGGGGTGTGGAGGGGTGAATAGGCAGAATACAGATAATTTTTAGATCAGCGAAATTAGACTGTATGATACTATTATGATGGATACATGTCATTATACAGGAGGCCAAATCCATGGACTATGCAATACCAAGAGTGAACCCTAATGTAGATTAAGGAATTTGGGTGAAAATGATCTACAAATGCAGATTCATTAATTGGAACAAATGTACTACACTTGTAGGGGGTGTTGAGAATAATTTCAGTTCCATTGCCTTGTCGTGTCTGACTGTTTGTGATACTACGGACTGCAGCACACCAAGCTTCCTTGTCCATCACCAACAGCTAGGGTTTACTTAGACTAATGTCCATCAAGTCGGTGATGCCATCCAACCACCTCACACTCTATTGTCACCTTCTCCTTCTGCCTTCAATGGTTCCAATGAATATTTAGGACTGATTTCCTTTAGGATATACAAGTTGGATCTCCTTGCTGTCCAAGGAACTATCAAGAGTCTTCTCCAACATCACAATATTTAGGACTGATTTCCTTTAGGATATACAAGTTGGATCTCCTTGCAGTCCAAGGGACTCTCAAGAGTCTTCTCCAACACCACAGTTCAAAAGCATCAATTCTTATATGCTCAGTTTTCTTTATAGTCCAACACACACGTATACATGACTACTGGAAAAACCATAGCTTTGACTAGATGGATTTTTATTAGAAAAGTAAGGTCTCTGCTTTTTAACATGCTGTCTAGGTTGGTCATAACTTTTCTTCCAAGGAGGAAGCCTCTTTTAATTTAATGGCTGCAGTCACCATCTGCAGTGATTTTGGAGCCCCCCAAAATAAGGTTTATTACTGTTTCCATTGTTTGCCAATTTCTTTTCCATGAAGTTTTGGGACCAGATGACATGATCTTAGTTTTCTGAATGTTGAGTTTTAAGCCAACTTTTTCACTCTCTTCTTTCACTTTCATCAAGAGGCTCTTTAGTTCTTCTTCACTTTCTACTATAAGGGTGGTGTCATCTGCATATCTGAGGGAATTTAATATTTCTCACAGCAATGTTAATTTCAGCTTGTGCTTCATCCAGTCAGGCATTTCTCATGATGTACTCTGCATATAAGTTAAACAAGCAGGGTGACAATATACAGCCTTCATGTACTCCTTTTCATATTTGGAACCAGTCTGTTATTCCATGTCCAGTTCTAACTGTATTTTCTTGACCTGCATACAGATGTCTCAGAAGGCGCGTCAGGTTGGTTGGTATTCCCATCTCTTTAAGAAGTTTCTACAGTTTTCTGTGATTCACGTAGCCAAAGGCTTTGGCATAGTCAAGAAAGCAGAAGTAGATGTTTTTCTGGAATTCTCTTGCATTTGCAATGATCCAACAGATGTTGGCAATTTGATCACTTGTTTTTCTGTCTTTTCTAAATCCAGGTTGTACATCTGGAAGTTCACCATTCTCATACTGTTGAAGCCTGAAGAATTTTAAGCATTGTTTTGCTCGCATGTGTGATGAGTGCAATTATGCAGTAGTTTGAACATTCTTTGGTATTTCCTTTCTTTGGGATTGTAATGAAAACTGACCTTTTGCAGTCTTGTGGTCACTGATGAGTTTTCCAAATTTGCTGGCATATTGAGTGCAGCACTTTCACAGCACCATCTTTTAGGCTTTGAAATAACTCAACTAGAGCTCCATCACCTCCACTAACTTTATTCAGAGTGATGTTTCCTAAGGTCCACTTGACTTCACATTCCAGGATGCTTGGCTCTAGGCCAGTGATCACAGAATCATGGTTACCTGGCTCATGAAGATCTATTTTGTGTAGTTCTTCTGTGTATTCTTGCCACCTCTTCTTAATATCTTCTACTTCTGTTAGGTCCATATCATTTCTGTCCTTTATTAAGACCATCTTTGCATGAAAGTTTCTGTTCCTATCTCTAATTTTCTTGAAGAGATCTCTATCTTTCCCATTCTATTGCTTTCTTCTATATATTTGCATTGATCACTGAGGAAAGCTTTTTTACCTCTCCTTGCTATTCTTTGTAACTCTGCATTCACATGGGTATATCTTTTCTTTTCTCCTTTGCCTTTCACGTCTTTTCTTTTTTCAGCTATTTGTAAGACCTCCTCAGACAACAAGTTTACCTTTTGCATTTCTTTTTCTTGGGGATGGTCTGAATCACTGCCTCCTGTACAATGTCGTCAACCTCCGTTTATAGTTTTTCAGGAACTCTGTTTATCAGATCTAATCCCTTGAATAATCATAAAAGGTATGATTAAGGCCATGCTTGAATGGTCTAGTGGTTTCCCTATTTTCTGCAATTTAAGTCTGAATTATCACTAAAGAGTTCATGAATTAAGCCACTGTCAACTACCGGTCTTGTTTTTGCTGACTGTATAGAGCCTCTCCATCTTTGGCTGCAAAGAATATAATCAATGTGGTTTCGGTATTGACCATCTGGTCATGTTCACGTGTAGAGTCTCCTCTTGTGTTATTGGAAGAGGGTGTTTGCTAAGACCAGTGCGTTCTCTTGGCAAAACTCTGTTAGCCTTTGCCCTGCTTCATTTGGTATTCCAAGGCAAAATTGGCCTGTTACTCCAGGTAACTCTTGGCTTCCTACTTTTCCATTCCAGTTCCCTATAATGAAAAGGACATCTTTCTTGGGGGTTTTAGAATGTCTTGTACGTCTTTAGCAACTGTTCAGTTACAACTTCTTCAGCATTACTGGTCGGGGCATAGACTTGGATTACTGTGATATTGAATGGTTTGCTTTGGAAATGAACAGAGATCATTCTGTCATTTTTGAGATTGCATCCAAGTACTGCATTTTTGACACTTTTTTTTGACTATGATTGCTACTCTATTTCTTCTAAGGGATTCTTGCCCACAGTAGTAGATATAATGGTCATGTGAGTTAACTTCACCCATTCCAGTCCATTTTAGTTTCTTGATTCTTAAAATGTCGATGTTCACTTTTTCCATCTCTGGTTCACTGGTTTGACCACATCCAGTTTGCCTTGATTCATGGAACTAATATTCCAGGTTCCTATGCAGTATTGCTCTTTACAGCATCAGACTTTACTTCCATCACCAATTAATCCACAACTGGTTGTTGTTTTTGCTTTAGCTCCATCTCTTCATTCTTTCTGGAGTTATTTCTCCACTGATCTCCAATAACATATTGGGCACCTACCAACACGGGGAGTTCATCTTTCAGTATCCTATCATTTTGCTTTTTTATACTGTTCATGGGGTTCAGAGTGCAAGAAAATCAAGTTGTTTGCCATTCTCTTCTGCAGTGGACTATGATTTGTCAGAGCTCTCCGCCATGAGATATCTGCCTTGGGTGGTTTTACATGGCATGGCTCATAGATTAACTGAGTTAGAGAACACTGTGGTCCATGTGATCAGATTGGTTAGTTTTCTGTGATTGTGGTTTTCATTCTGCCTGCCCTCTGCTGGAGAAGAATAAGAGGCTGATGGAAGCTTCCTGATGGGAGAGACTAATGAGGGATCTTGTTCTGATGGTAGAGGCCATGCTCAGTAAATCTTTAATCCAATCTTCTGCTGAAGGGCTATGTTCCCTCCTTATTATTTGACCTGAGGCCAAACTATCCTAGAGGTAATGAAGATAATGTCAACTCCTTCAAAATGCCCCATGCAGGCACTGCTACACTCAGTGCCCCCAACCCTGCAGCAGACCACCACCGAACCACACCTCTGCCAGAGCCTCCTGGACACTCACAAGCAAGTCTGTGTCATTCTCTATTGGTGTCATTGCTCCTTTCCTTGGGTCCTGGTACACACAAGTTTCTGTTTGTACCCTCTAAGAGTCTCTTTCCCCAGTCTTGTGTAACTTCTTGCAGCTCTATTGTAAGGTTAAGGGTGACCTCTTCCAAGAGGGCTTATGCCATAACCTGGTCTACTGCACCCAGAGCCCCTGCCCCCACAGTAGTCCACTGCTGACCCGTACCTCTGCAGGAGACACTCAAACACAGTTCTGTCTCAGTCTCTGTGGATCTCTGGGTGCACAAATGGTTTGTTTGAACCCTTACAAAGTCTCTGGTGGGTATGCAATTTGATTCTAAATGTGATTTTGCCCCTCCTACCATCTTGCTGGGGCTTCCTCTTTGCCCTTTTACATGGTGTATCTTTTTTGATGGGATCCGACATTCTCATATTGACGGTTGTTCAGCAGCGAGTTGTAATTTTGGAGTTCTTACAGGCGAAGTTGAACATATGTCCTTCAAGTCTGCCATCTTGGAGAAAATACTGAGAATGGAGAAAGCTATACGTGCGTGGACACAGGGAATATATGGGAGATATCTGTGCCTTCCTCACAATTTTGCCATGAATCTAAAACTACTCTAAAAATAATGACCCTAAAAATGAAACAAATAAAGAATATACATTCACAGGTCACTTACTTTATCTAAGGCTTCTAGGGCACCCAAAGCTGGATAAGCTATGTCCTTGATCCAGTTAACTCCTCTCAGATCCTTCCACTCTTCTACTTTAAATTATCCCATTCTCTCTCAGGTTGCAGGGGCTAGTGAAAGTATAAAAGAGAAGTACAAAGAAGTTCCTTTTTGGTGATGAAATAGCTCTGCATCTTGACTGTGCTGGTAGTTACATTCACTTAACACATTTGACCACATATCCAGGCACTATGGCTAAGCCAAGTTGACAAATAAAGTTAACCATGACAGGGACTGAGATTTATAAATTGCCCTTTATTGTCAGCTTTGGTGGATAAAAAACAAATATGCTCTAAAGTAATGAGGGAATTGATTTGAAAAGATGATTACAATATGTATAATGAACAAAATCTGAAAGTGTCTCCTAGTCAGCCAGAAAGGAATTTTATTTTTATAAGAAGGAGTGAACAAGGCTATAAAGAATTGTTTATGGAAGAGTGACTTGAACCAGTGGCATGATCAGACAGTTTATATGATGTTTAGGTTCATAAGATGCTGTGATAGGAAACTAGAGTCAAAAATGTTTTTCCTGACAGTCCACACATTCTCAAGAGGGATCCATTTTGAGTGTTACCCCAAGACTCATTTATGTGTTTAAACATCCCAATATTTGTTTAAACTTAGGGATGAGTTGAAGTTCAGAACCATATACACAGAAGAGAAACTTTAAAATTTGTTCAAGTTACATTTCTCACAAATCACTGGGGCAAACATTTCAGCTAATTAATGATTTACAAGACAAACAATGTGAGAAAGGAGGGTCTGTGCCTTAGTTGTTCTAGGTAAACAAGGGGATGACCTACAAATCTTAGCTAGGTTGTCAGGGAAAGAGTGACACTTTGCTATTTCTCAGACCTCAAAACATGGTGGGATTTCTTTAATAATAACGGTTTTACAGGATCACAGAGCTCTGGTAAATTTCAAAATTTCCAGGTTTCATGTTAATCTGATTATGATTTGGACTTATTTAAGGTTTCCTATTGATAAGAGGCTTTAAAGACCTCTAGTTCTGTCCATGGATTTCTCTCTTCTACTGCCTTTGCTGCTGCTGCTGCTGCTAAGTTGCTTCAGTCGTGTCTGACTCTGTGCGACCCCATAGACGGCAGCCCACCAGGCACCCCTGTCCCCGGGATTCTCCAGGCAAAAACACTGGAGTGGCTTGCCATTTCCTTCTCCAGTGCATGAAGGTGAAAGGTGAAAGTGAAGTTGCTTAATCATGTTTGACTCTTCACGATCCCATAGACTGCAGCCTACCAGGCTCCTCCGTCCATGGGATTTTTCCAGGCAAGAGTACTGGAGTGGGGTGCCATTGCCTTCTCCGTCTACTGCCTTTAGGTTTCCCTAACAATGCCTTCTTAAATAACAGCAGCACATTATAAATCTGAGCTATAATCTATTGTTGATTAGGTGGCAAAGTATTCAGTTCAGTTCAGTTGCTCAGTCGTGTCTGACTCTGCAACCCCATGGACTGCAGCATGCCAGGCTACCTGTCCATCACCAACTCATGGAGCTTTGTCAAACTCATATCCATCAAGCAGGTGATGAAATCCAATCATTTATCATTCTGTCATTCTCTTTTCTTCCTGCATTGACTTTTAACTATCATCAGGGTTTTTTCCAATGAGTCATTTCTTCACATCAGGTGGCCAAAATACTGGAGCTTCAGGCTCAGTATCAGTCCTTCCAATTAATATTCAGGACTAGTTTCATGTAGGACTGACTGATCTGGTCTCCATGCAGTCCAACAGACTCTCAAGCATCTTCCCCAACACTGCAGTTCAAGAGCATCAATTCTTCAGGGCTCAGCTTTCTTTACAGTTCAACTCTTACATCCATGCAGGAATATGGGGAAAACCAAAGCTTTGGCTATATAGACCTTTGTTGGCAAAATAATATCTGTGCTTTTTAATATGCTGTCTATGTTTGTCATAGTTTTTCTTCCAAGGAGCAAGCCTCTTTTAATTTCATGGCTGCAGACACCAGCTGCAGTGATTTTGGAGGCCGAGAAAATGTTTGTCATTTTTTCAATTGTTTCCCCATCTATTTGCCAGGAAGTGATAGGACCAGATGCCATGATCTTCGTTTCTTTGAATGTTGAGTTTTAAGCCAGATTTGTCACTCTCCTCTTTCACTTTCATTAAAAGGTTTTTCAGTTCTTCTTCACTTTCTGCCTTTAAGTGTGGTGTCTTCTGCATATTTGACTTTACTGATATTTCTCCTGGCAATCTTGATTCCAGCTTGTGTTTCATCCAGTTCAGCATTTCTCATGATGTACTCTGCATATAAGTTAATTAAGCAGGGTGACAATATACTTGACATACTCCTTCTTCGATTTGGAACCAGTCTGTTATTCCATGTCCAGTTCTAACTGTTTCTTCTTGACCTGCACACAGATTACTCAGGAAGCAGGTCAGGTGGTCTGGTATTCCCATCTCTTTAACAGTTTTCCACAGTTTGTTGTGACCTACATAGTCAAAGGCTTTGGCATAGTCAATAAAGGAGAAGTAGATGTTTTTCTGGAACTCTGTTCCTTTTTTTGATGATCCAGCAGATTTTGACAACTTGATCTCTGGTTTCACTGCCTTTTCTAAAACCAGCTTGTACATCTGGAAGTTAATGGTTCAAGTATTGCTGAAGCCTGGCTTGGAGAATTTTGAGCATTATTTTACTAGCATGTGAGATGAGTGCAATTGTATGGTAGTTTGAGCATTCTTTGGCATTGCCTTTCTTTGGGATTGGAATGAAAACTGACCTTTTCCAGTCCTGTGGCCACTGCTGAGTTTTCCAAATTTGCTGTCATATGAGTGTATCACTTTCATAGCACCATCGTTTAGGCTTTGAAAAGCTCAACTGGAATTCCATCACCTCTACCAGCTTTGTTCATAGTGATGCTTCCTAAGGCCCATTTGACTTCACATTACAGGATATGTAGCTCTAGGTGAGTGATCAGACTATCTTGATTATTTGGTTTGTAAAGATCTTTTTTTCTGTAGTTCTTCTGTGTATTTTTTGCCACCTCTTCTTGATATCTTCTGCTTCTCTTAAGTCCATATCATTTCTGTACTTTATGTAGCCCATCTTTGCATGAAAAGTTCCCTTGGTATTTCTAGTTTTCTTGAAGAGATCTCTAGTCTTTCCTATTTTATTGTTTTCCTCTATTTCTTTGCACTGATCTTATCTCTCCTTTCTGTTCTTTGGAACTTGGTATTCAAATGTTTATATCTTTCCTTTTCTCTTTTGCCTTTCACGTCTTTTCTTTTTTCAGCTATTTGTAAGGCCTCCGCAGACCACCTTTTTGACTTTTTGCATTTATTTTTCTTGGGGATGGTCTTGATCACTGTATCATGAACTTCCATCCATTATTCTTCAGGCACTATATCAGATCTAATCCCTTGAATTTATTTGTCACTTCCACTGTATAATCATAAGGGATTTGATTTAGGTCATACCTGAATGGTCTAATGGTTTTCCTTACTGTCTTCAATTTAAGTCTAAATGTAGCAATAAGTCGCTCATGATCAGAGCCACAGCCAGGTCCTGGTCTTGTTTTTGTTGACTGTATAGAACTTCTCCATCTTTGGCTACAAGGAATATAATCAATCTGATCTCGGTATTCACCATCTCATCCTGTCCATGTGTAGAGTATTCCCTCGTGTTGAGGGAAGAGGGTGTTTGCAACAACCAGTGCATTCCTTTTGCAAAACTATGTTAGCCTTTGCCCTGCTTCATTCTGTACTCCAAGGGCAAATTTACCTGTTACACCAGGTGTTTCTTGATTTCCTACTTTTGCATTCCAGTCCCCTATAATGAAAATGACATCTTTTTTTTTTTTTTAATGTTAGTTCTGGAAAGTGTTGTAGGTCTTCATAGAACCATTCAACTTTAGCTTCTTCAGCATTACTGATCAGGGCATAGACTTGGATTTCTGTGAGACTGAATGGTCTGCCTTGGAAATGAACAGAGTTCGTTCGGTTGTTTTTGAGATTGCCTCCAAGTACTCCATTTCGGACTCTGTTCTTGACTATGATGGCTACTCCATTTCTTCTAAGGGATTCTTGCTCACACTAGTAGATATAATGGTCATCTACTGAATGAGTGAGTTAAATTCACTCATTCCAGTCCATTTTAGTTCACTGATTCCTAAAATGTAGATGTTCACTCGATGGCACCTCCTGTTTGATGACTTCCAATTTGCCTTGATTCATGGACCTAACACTCCAGGTTTCTATGCATTATTGCTCTCACAGCATTGGACTTTACTTGTATAATGCTGGGTCAACTGGGAGCAGATACCCCACACCTGCTGCTCAGCACTTGAACAGCAGTTATGCAATGCTGGAGTGACTTTGAGGAGATACCTCACATCCAAGGGCAAAGGAAAAGCCCCAGCAAGATGGTAGGAGGAGCGAGATTGCTATTAGGAAAAAAAAAAAAAAAAACTCACAACTTTCAGAGATGCTCAGAGGGCTTAAACACAGCTGGTGTGCACCAGGACCCAGACACCACATAGAGACTGAGACAGAACTGTGTTTCGGTGTCTCCTGAGGAGGTATGGGTCAGCAGTGGACTGCTGTGGGGGCAGGGGCTCTGGGTGCAGTAGACCTGGGTTTGGCATAAGTGATCTTGGAGTAGGTCACCATTAACCTCAACATAGAGCCATCAGAACTTGTACAGGTCTGGGGAAACAGATTCTTGGAGGGCAAAAACAGAATCTTGTGTGCACCAGGACCCAGGAGAAAGGATCAGTGACCCTACAAGAGACTGACCCAGACTTCCTGTGAGTGTTCAGAAGTCTGTGGTGGAGGTGTGGGTCAGTGGTGGCCTGCTATTGGGTTGGGGGCACTGAGTGTAGCAGTGCCTACATGGGACCTTTTGAAGCAGATTGCCATTATCTTCCTTACCTCTAGGATAGTTTGGCCTCAGGTCAAACAACAGGGAGGGAACACAGCCCTTCATCAGAAAATTGGATTAAAGGTTTACTGAGCATGGCCCCTACCATCAGAACAAAAGCCACAATGAGTCTCCCTCAGTGAGTCTCTCCCAGGAGGAAGCTTCCATAAGCCTCTTATCCTTCTCTATCAGAGGGCAGAATGAAACCCACAGTCACAGAAAACTAACCAATCTGATCACATGGACCACAGTGTTGTCTAACTCAATTAAACTATAAGCCATGCCATGTAGGGCCATGCAAAGCAGATGGGTCATGGTGGAGAGCTCTGACAAAATGTGGTCCACTGGAGAAGGGAATAGCAAACCATTTGCCTTGAGAACCCCATGAACAGTATGCAAGGGAAGAAAGATAGGACACTGAAAGATGAACACCCCGGGTCAGCAGGTGACCAATATACTAGAGATCAATGGAGAAATAACTCCAAAAAGAATGAAGAGATGGAGTCAAAGCAAAAACAACATCCAGTTGTGGATGTGACTGGGGATGGAAGTAAAGTTTGATGCTGTAAATAAACAACCTAACTTAACATAGCATATTCAAAAGCAGAGACATTACTTTTCAGACTAAGTTCTATCTAGTCAAGGCTATGGTTTTTCCTGTGGTCATGTATGGATGTGAGAGTTGGACTGTGAAGAAGGTTGAGCACCAAAAAATTGATGCTTTTGAACTGTGGTGTTGGAGAAAACTCTTGAAAGTCCCTTGGACTGCAAGGAGATCCAACCAGTCCATTCTGAAGGAGAAACTCCAGTACTTTGGCCCCCACATGCAAAGAGCTGATTCATTGGAAAAGACTCTGATGCTGGGAGGGATTGGGGGCTGGAGGAGAAGGGGACGACAGAGGATGAGATGGCTGGATGGCATCACTGACTCGATGGACATGAGTCTGAGTGAACTCTGGGAGTTGGTGATGGACAGGGAGGCCTGGTGTGCTCCGATTCATGGGGTCACAAAGAGTTGGACACGACTGAGCAACTGAACTGAACTGAACTGACTGAACCTAACATATAAATGAATTAGAAAAGGAAAACTAAATGGAGCCCCAAATCCTCAGAATTAAGGCAATAATAAAGATCAGAGGGGACAATAATAAAATATAGACCCCCCCACCCTTCTTTAAAGTAAAAAAGATAAATGAAAAAATGATATTTTTTAACATAAACATAATAAGGAAGTCCTTAGCCAGGTTAATCTAAAATGAAAGAGAGATGACTAAACTAAACAAAATAATAAATGCAAAGGATAGATTACTAACAATATCACAGCAATATGAAAAAAGTCATAAGAGAATACTATAAATACTTATAGTTTTGTTTTTTTTTTTTTGTCCAACAAATTGGACAACCTAGAAGAAATTGACAATTCTCTAGGAACACACAGTATTCCAAAACTGAATCAGGGGGAAGTGTATAATTTGAACAGATGAACCACTAGTAGTGAATTTGAACTTATGTTTAAAAATCTCTTAGCAAAATAAAATTCAGGACCACACAGCTTCACAGCAGAATTTTCCAAGTATATAAAGAATAGCTTATATCCAAAGTTCTCAAACTATTCCAAAAAACTGAGAAGATGGAGTACCTCCAAATTCATTCTACAAAGCCACCATTATCCTGACACAAAAACCAGACAAAGACACCATCAAAAAAGAAAATTAAATGCTAATATTTCTGCTGAATACAGATGATAAAATTCTTAACAAAATATTAGAGAACCAAATTCAACAACACATTGAAACCATCACACACCATGATCAAATTAGAGTTATTCCAGGGGTACAAAGATGGTTCAATATCTACAAATCAAAAAAATTATATGATTATCTAAATAGATGCTGTAAGACCATTTGGCAAAATTTAATACTCATTCATTACAAAAACTCTCATCATACTTGATATGGAGGGAATATATCTGAACATAATAAAGGTCATTTATAACAAACCCAACTGATATCATATTCAGTGGTAAAAAGCTGAAAGCTTTTCCTCTAAAATCAGGAACAAGGCAAAGATGCCCACTCTTGCCACTTCTAAAATAATGGATATTCTAGCCTCAGTAATAATTCAAGGAAAAGAAATTAAAGTTATCCAAATTTGTAGGAAGAAATAAAACTGTCACTACTTGCAGTTGACATGATACTATATGCAGAAAACTATAAACTACCACCAAAATACTATTAGAATTAATAAATGAACTCAAAACAAATTCAAGCCCTAAATAAAAGACTGGAAACTATGAAACTCCTAGAATAAAAATGTAGGGAGAACACTCTTTGATATAAATCATAGCAATATTTTTTTTTTCATGTGTCTCCTAAGGCAAAGGAAACAAAAGAGAAAAAGTGAGATCTAATTAAATCTAAAACCTTTTCCACAGCAAGCAAAAACATTTACAAAATGAAAAGACAATCTACTGAATGGGAGTAAATATTTGCAAATGACATGACAATAAGGGGACAACATACAAAATATATAAACAGATTATACAGCTCAATATTTAAGAAAAAAAAATACTAAACAATGGGAAGATCTGAATTTCTCCAAAGAAGATATGTAGATGACTAATAGGCAAATGAAAAAAATGCTGAACATCAATAAACATCAAAGAAATGGAAATCAAAATCACAAGAAGATATCACCTCACACCCATCAGAATGGCTATCATCAAATCAAAATGTCTGAAAATACAAATGTTGGCAAGGATGTGGAGAAAAGCAAGCCCTTTTACTTAATTGGCGGGAATGTAAATTTGCAGTCACTAAGGAAAACATCATGGAAGTTTCTCAAAAAACTAAAAATAGAACTACTATGTGACCCAGCAATCCCACTCCTGCTGCTGCTAAGTCGCTTCAGTTGTGTCTGACTCTGTGTGACCCCATAGACAGCAGCCCACCAGGCGCCCCCGTCCCTGGGATTCTCCAGTGAGACAGCAAAAGAGACACAGATGTATAGAACAGACTTTTGGACTCTGAGGGAGAGGGAAAGGGTGGGATGATTTGGGAGAATGGCAATGAAACATGTATACTATCATGTAAGAAACGAAGCACCAGTCTATGTTGGATACAGGATGCCGGATGCTTGGGGCTGGTGCATGGGGATGATCCAGAGAGACGATATGGGGTGGGAGGTGCGAGGGGGGTTCAGGATTGGGAGCTCGTATATACCCGTGGCGGATTCATGTCGATGTATGGCAAAACCAATACAATACTGTAAAGTAAAAAAAAAAAAAAAAAAAAAAGAACACTAGAGTGGGTTGCCATTTCCTTCTCCAATGCGTGAAAGTGAAGTTGCTCAGTCGTGTCCGACTCTTAGCGACCCCATGAACTGCAGCCTACCAGGCTCCTCCGTCCATGGGATTTTCCAGGCAAGAGTACTGGAGTGGGGTGCCATTGCCTTCTCCAATCCCACTCTTAGGTAAATATAAGAAGAAAATGAACACTAATTTGAAAAGATACATGAACCTCAATGTGTATTACAGCCATATTTACAATAGAAAAGATACGGAAGCAACCAGTAAACAAGACACACATGTCTCCTGTCTTCATAGCACTAGTATGGGATAAGCAAGCATTTGAACACTATAGTAATCCTTAGAAATAATGGCAGATACATGTTCATTGAGATGGAAAAATTCTCCTAGCATATTGTATAGAAAAGGATGGCTACAATATAACATATAGTTTGATTCAATTTGTATAAACTAAAAAAAAATCACTGATGTATATATGCTCATCCAAATATAAGTGTATTATACATATATTTAGCATTATACAACATATATAATATATATGCTATAAACATTTAAGTAGAACAACAAAGATAAAATATTAACAGTATATATTTCTATTGACACACTTATTGGTGTTCTCTAATTTCATTTTTATACTTCCTTTTGAATTTCCATATTGCTTTGCCTCGAGTATATATTTATAGTTAGAAAACATTAATAATGCTCCTTCAAAGCAGAGTAACCCAGACATTAAGTTAACATATGCCCAGCTGTCCCTTCAAGTTCTTCTCTGTACCTTCAATGCCATGTTTCTTCACAATTTCCCCATCATACCTTATTTCAGTCATATTCAGTGTATGTATAACCAACTTTCTTGGGTCTCAATGCCTTTGCATTTTCTCCCCCCACTGTCTGGGAAACACTTTCACACCTTTTCACTTGGTGATCTATCTACTTTAGGTAGTTCAGGCTTCATCTCGGGTGTCTTTACTTAAAAGTACCCTTCCTCCACCTCTTTGCCATCAGATTATGATAAATGCTCTCCTCTTTACCACCACAGCCCAGTGTGGTTTGTGTACTATAAACCAATTCTTTACATAAATAGAATGATAAGTTTAATATTGCTTTCCTCCTTTTCCTGCCCTGTTCTCTCTCAACAGCAGCTCATCACTTGCTATTCTTGTCCTCACTCACCTGGTCCCACTTGCACCAGCCTCCTTGTTCTATTGGAAGGACACAAACAATACCAATCGGGGACTTTTGCCCTGGCTCTTTCCTCTCCCCAGAATTATTTCCTCAAGATAATCACAAGTTCAGTCCCTCATGTCTTTAATTAAGTCTTTGCTCAAATGTCCTGGATTAAAAAGGCCTTCCCTCATTAACCTCTGGGGAGGGAAAAACTCCCCATTTCTCATAACTCATAAGGTTCTCTCTATACTTTATAATTCACTATTTTGTCATTAATGTTAACCTTCCATCTTCCCTGACTAGAATGTAAGCCCCATGAGAGCAAGGTCATGGATACTGGTTAGTGATGTGCCCCTTGTACCCACAATAGTGCCTGAAACATTTCAGGGGATTTATTAATACCTGTTAAGTTGGAAATAAACATTACACCAAAGAATTTATGTCCATTTTTACAATTTAATAAAAACAAATCCAGACTAATGTAAGAAGAAATTGATTCAAAATTAATATGATGATAAAGTAATCTCTCATGCTACCAAAGTAATGCTGCAAATTCTCCAAGACAGGCTTCAACAATACTTGAACCAAGAACTTTCAGATGTTCAAAATGGATTGAGAAAAGGCAGAGGAAAAAGAGATCAAATTGCCAACATCCTTTGGAATATAGAAAAAGGAAAAGAATTGGAGAAAAAATATCTCTTTCACTGACTACGTTAAACCATCTAGCTGTATGGGTCACAAGAAATTGTGGAAAATTCTTAAAGAGATTGGAATACAAGACCATCTTACCTGTATGCAGGGCAAGAAGCAACAGTTAGAACCAGACATGGAACAACAGACTGGTTCCAGATTAGGAAAGGAGTACATTAAGAATGTATACTATCACTCTGTTTACTTAATTTACATGCAGAGTATATCCTGCAAAATGTTGGACTGGATGAAGCCCAAGATGGAATGAAGATTGCCTGGAGAAATATCAATAAACTCAATATGCAGATGACACAACTCTTAAGGCATAAGGCAAAAAGGAACTAAAGAAGCTCTTGATGAGGGTGAAAGAGGAGAGTGAAAAAGCTAGCTTAACTCAACATTCAAAAAACGAAGACAATGGCATCCAGTCCCATCACTTCATGGCAAATAGATGGGGAAACAAAGGGAAAAGTTGCAGACTTTATTTTCTTGGGCTCCAAAATCACTGAGGATGGTGATAACAGCCTTGAAATTAAAAGATGCTTGCTCCTTGGAAGAAAAGCTATGACCAACAAAGACAGTGTATTAAAAAGCACAGATATTACTTTACCAACCAAGGTCTGTAGGTCAAAGCTAAGGTTTTTTTAGTAGTCATGTATTGATGTGACAGTTGGACAATAAAGAAAGCTGAGTGCCAAAGAATTGATGCTTTTGAACTGTGCTGTTGGAGAAGAAACTTGGGAGTCCCTTGGACTGCAAAGAGATCAAACCAGCCAATCCTAAAGGAAATCAGTCCTGAATATTCATTGGAAGGACTGGTGCTGAAGCTGAACCTCCAGTAATTTGATCACCTAATGTGAAAACTGACTCACTGGAAAAAATTCTGATGCTGGGAAAGATTGAAGCCCAGAGAAGAAGACGACAGAGAATGAAATGGTTGGAAGGCATCACTGGTTCAATGGACTTTAGTTTGACCAAGCTGTGGGAGTTGGTGATGGACACGGAAGCCTGGTGTGCTGCAATACATGTTACACAGAGATTCAGACAATACTGAGTGACTGAACTGAACTGTTTGCAATAGGGAGAAATGCTTTGACTACAAGTTCTTCACATGTCTCAAAATAAAACAGAAAAGATGTTTCTTTAACATGGAAGGATAAGGAGGGTAAGCAGCAACTCTGTGTGTGTGTGTGTGTGTGTGTGTGTGTGTGTGTGTGTGTGTGTGTGTGTGTGATGGGGCAACTGGTGGAGATGGATGAGCAGACAGCATGATGGAGCAGTTTAACAGGAAGTGTTTCTCTCTGTAGTGAGTTAACTCCCAAAACGAGCTATAAGGGAGACAGAAAAGTCTGACTCTTAGTGCTTGCTCAAGCTTAGGGGAAAGCTGAAGTTTAGAGGAGAGAAGCTTGGCTGAAGTTAAGTTAAGCCAAGTCAGTGGGTATGTTATGGATCACTGTGAGCACTTGGCCAATCTCTGCTGTTGTTTAAAAGAGGCATAGTCTGTCCTTAGATTGTATTGTTGTTACTGAAATGGCACGTCCATGTGCCTGATGCAAAATGAGGCCCTTAAACACTAAACGTTAGAGTTTGGAACAGAGAACAGTTTATTACAATTCATACAAGGAGATGGGTGGCTTATGCCCTAAGAACCCAAAGTTATTGAAAGTTTTCAGTAAATCCATTCAAAAACAAATGTTAGAGAGAGTTGAGGTTAGTTTCAGACTTCTTGGTGTCAGACCCTTTGTTCTAAAGGTCAGGTCATGGTCAGATAACGGTTCCTGTAAATCTCTATCAGATGGATGTTATTCCCTATCCTGACAAGAAAGGGCAAAGTCTCAAGGCATAATTTTCACCCTAAAATGTCCCAGTCCTTTTAAGGGGAAGCAGATCTCAGTCAGCAGCTCCTTCAGGGCCATGTTCCCACATTCTATCCAGGTCTCATTCCTGACAGAGCCAGGCACCCAACCCAATAGGTCCTCAGTCTCCTCAGGCTGTCCAGATAGGGAGACCAATTCTCACAAACTGAGATCCAGAAAGACGCCCACTGCTATTAGGTCGCAGAAACAGGGATGAGGGAGAGCTTCATCACTCCTCAAGGCCTGGGCCAAGGCTAGTGGAGGGCCTTAGTGAGGGCTCTGGAGTACTACAGAATATAGTCTCCATTCTGTTCCCTGGGCACTCAAGCTCACCTGCTGGCCCAAAGCTGGATGAGCTCCAAGGCCTCTAGAAGAAGGCCTGAGTCTGCCTCTTATCTTACTCTCCACCTGATGACCACCACACCACCCTTGACTCAATCACTTCCTACTGGTCTCTCATTGACAGTAATTTGTGGGTAGGGCCAAATGTGGTGCCAACCAATAGTTGAGCAGGAAAACTAATGGTCACTCATTGACAATTGGCTGCTTGTGAATGGGGCCCTCTGAGGCACCAAGCAAGGCTGAGCAACACCTGTTGCCTAGGAACAGGGTGAGTTGAAAGGAAGCACATTAAAGGCTATCTTCTAAGGACTGTGCTCATCCTGCTCTGTTCAACTGTGAATTGAATAAGAATCACTGTGAGGTTAAGGTTGGTCAAAATAGTTTTAAAGGTGGTCTGGCCTTCACATTCTTCTTGGCTTTGAACTATTAGCTTTACTATATGCTGAGAATGTGGTCAAGTGACAGTTGTTGGAGGGGCATAGAGATAAACACTGGTGACAGGTATGCCTGGGAATACAATGAAAAGAATGATGTGCAAAAGTTAAATTAGCATGTGAAATAAAAATTTGAGGTTGGAAAGGAGTCAATCAAAAAGATTCCAGCATGTTGGACCCAAAGTGTCCTTATATAACAGAGCGGCATGAGCACAGCCCTTAGTAGGTACCCATCACTGTGCCTTATTACTCTGCATCCTGTTACTAGACAATGGGTCTTGGTCAGCCATTGGTCAGTGCCTCACTGGACCCCGCCCACGAGCAACCAACTATCAATCAGCTCCCTACTGGTACTTGTCTTTTTCAGCTTTTATTTAGCACCACAGTGGGCCCTGCCTGCTGGTAACTGTCAATGAGGGACCACTGGGGAAGTGAATCAGTCAAGAGTCAGTGGTGCGGTAATGATCTGACTCTTCCCTTTGAGGATCTTAGGGTTGGTTTTTTTTTTTTTTTAATATTCAGGAATGTATTGCTTGTAGATGAGGCAAGTTGAATTATGAGAGTTGAATTGTCCCCAACAATATTAGTGGAGGAGACATTTAACACTTTCTTTTTTCTGTTGTATAATCTTATGGAGTGGAGAAGGAAATGGCAACCCACTCCAGGATTCTTGCCTGGAGAATCCCATGGACGGAGGAGCCTGGTGGGTTACAGTCCATGGGATCGCAAAGAGTAGGACGCAACTGAGCGACTTAACTTACTTACTTACTAACTTAATCTTATGGAGACTGTGTATTGACCTTGGGGCAACAGACTAAGGATTCACCAAGACTGGGGGTCTCTAAAGCTTACTGGAGTAGAAAAACATCCAACTTGTTCTTAATTATCTTTTTCACCTTAAGCTCTTCCTCTTAAGTTCCTTAAGCCCCTCAAGAATATCCAACAAGAAGAGGGTGGTCTATAGTTGAAGTGACTAGAGGACTCTAAATTTCTGAAGTTGGATGGAAAGTGTTTTTCAGAGGATCATAGAGGGATGGAAGAGTCAGGAGTGTTGAAGGCAGACATATAAGTCAAAGAATAAAGGGAATTGAAGGAAAGTCTGAAGGTCATGAGAAGAAGCACCATGCCTCTGAGTCAGGACTCCCCAGAATCAGACATAGAGGTATCAGGATTGGGAAAGTTATATCATGGCCTCCCTTAGAATCCACTGGCCCATGTTGATGGGCAAAGTGGTACATTGTGATGTCTAATTCCCTCAAGCCATCATTGGCTAGGGGAGTGCCTATTTGACCAATCAAATTGAAGGGTGTGGCTCCTCATTGTCCTGAGAAGGTATATATAAGGAAGTCAGAGGTAGAGATTTTGGGTTAGGCCACTTCATGGTATCATCATGACTAAGGTAACTAGGCAGCCAAGAAGAGTTGCAATGCAGTTAGCTTCAAGGATGAAAGGAAGAAAGAACTTTTGTCAACAGAGATACAGAGGCAGTGTGAAGGTAAGATAACTCCATCTATGCTCCCAATGTTATTCATTGACTTTGCTGCCCAAGTCCTCTACACTGCCCTGCCTGGTGCAAAAGCCCTCATCAGCCCACATCCCTTTTCATGAAATCGCCCTTCCAATTCAGTTTTTATGCTCTTTCCTCAAAACTAGTAACCTTCCCTTGCCTTTACAAGCACGGAAGATGACCATGAGGTTCAGAAGACCTCTACAAGGAGCCCTGAAAAAGAAAATACGGTCATATGCCACTCAGTTGAAGAAGGTGAAGAAAAGAAGAAAGCCAAAGTGTTTTTTCTGTTCCTGTGCATGCAAGAAACTGAATCAAAGTAAAAAAAGGTACAGAGATATGAGGCAGAGTCAAAGAAGGAGGCAGAATCAAAAGAGAAGATAAGCTCAGCTGCCCCAGAATGAGAGACCCTGGAGAAGTACAACCTGGGCAGCCGGTAACTGAATAGAAAAGGTCAGACAGTTTAGAATTGTGTCTCCAGAGGTCTGCTTTCTTAGAAATGGCCAACCAGGAAAAGACTGACTCTCACACTAATATAATAAACTGATGGCTGCAATTAAAATGAAGATCAAACACTGAAAAGATGATATTTTTCCATGTGTGCATTTTCTGGTGGATGGGAGGGAAAGAAGAGTAGAAGTGAGCATCTGAAAAGGGAGGGATATGGGGGTCCCAAAAAGTTGGGGAACAGACACTCAGGTCCCCGGTTAGCCAGGGTGTAGAGGTCTGGACTGGGTCAGGAGTCTGCACTGAAGATGGATAACCCTGCTTAACAATTGATCTCAGTGGCAAGGAGTAATTGTGTGGTGTTACTGCCTTTGTTCTGGGTTTGGAATGACAATAGGGTCTAGATTGCCAGAACCCAGATAGGGAGAGGGTTTCACATGGGGATGGTGAATGTGAAGCTACCCCTGAATGTGAAACTCTGACTGTAAATGTGAAACTCTGCCCCAGGATGGGCAGAAATCACCTTCTGGTCCCCTACCTCATAATGGGGTTTGTTGTATCACTCGCCTATGCTGTCAGCTAAAGGTTCTCAGAAGGCACAAATGCTGATGCAACTAAAACCCACAACTAGCACTCCCAAGGACTAAAATGATGTTTGGAGGGAACAAATCAAATTCAATTAGAGCACTGTTATGCTGAGAAATTGGTGGGAGAAGTGTGTTCCCAAAGGCAGAGGAGTGGGTGTGGCCCAGTCTCAGTGCAGATGACAAACAGGATCACCACCCACGAGAATTTTTTTATTGGGGGAGGCACTATGCAGGTTGTGGGATCATGGTTCCCTGACCAGGGATTGAACCCGTTCCCCTTCTAGTGAAAACATGGAGTCCAAACCACTGGACAGCCACGGTAGTTTGTACAGAGACTTTTGATACAAGTATTAATATAACACTGAGTAAAAGCTGGTCTTTTATTTACCACCATACCTTAGAATTTCTAAATAACAACAGTGGTAAAACATTCTTCCTCAATAAAGTCTTTCGTTAGTCCATGTTCTAAAAGTTTATCATGGTTTAAAAGTAAGAATATGGAATAATTAATTTGATGTTAACTTTCATTTTGAAATGTTTAAAAAGGTTCTAGGAGTAGTCAAACAAATTTGGAAATATATAAGGCAGAGTCTCTGACCAGAGGAATCCTGTGTGTCTTCAGAAAATATTTTAGAAAAAAAATTAAAACACAGTTTCACCATCAGCATCAAAAGAGTTGAGTTCAGATTTTAAGTCAATGATATGGTATCTTTTATCTGGACTGCAGCTCCCTAATTAAATCTTTCTGGCACTTTAACTCCTGGGAGACCCAGTTGATGATTCAAAGTCAGTCACTGAATGTGATTCAAAATCAATGAGAATGAAAGACACCCTGGGTGTGCTGTCCTTTTAAAGGAAGTGGGAGCACTTTCATGTCTTGCCTGCAGAAAATTAATTATCTAAAGCAGCCACCAGGATGATATGGACAGAGTGACCATATATCTACACATAGGTCAGTACTGTGATTTCAGATCCTCATATATAATCACCATTTAACACTATCACACTTTAACACCCTGCAGTTGGACATACTGAAATGCTTACTGTTATAGGGGAAGGTAACTGATTGTTAGGCCTGAAGAGCTGAAAATGAAAGTCACTCAGTCCTGTTGGACTCTTGGTGAGCCCATGGACTATACAGTCCATGGAATTCTGCAGGTGAGAATCCTGGAGTTGTTAGCCTTTCCCTTCTCCATGGGATCTTCCAAATCCAGAGATGGAACCCAAGTCTCCCAAATTGCAGTTGGGTTCTTTACCAGATGAGTCAAAAGGGAAGCCAAAGAATACAGGAATGGGAAGCCTATCACTTCTCCAGCGGAACTTCTCGACACAGGAATCGAGCTGGGATGTCCAGAATTGCAGATGGATTCTTTCCCAATTGAGCTATCAGAGAAGCCTTGAGGTGGACCAAAAGCTGATGTTAGAGGGCATTGTTTCCCCAAAGTAGCCCTGGTATACATTTAAAAATACACTGATACACTGTCACTTTCCAGAAAGAGGTGAGGATGCATAAAGTTTAAAAAGGATCCAAGGACACCTAGGGCTAAAAGAGAAAAACATAAATAATAAGTCATGAGTTAAGAAAGGATATATCCAAGTAGGATAACACAAAATATCAATATTGGTCGCCTGCAGCTCTCCTGGAAAAGGATCGTATATTGTGATTCAGACATGTCAATTCCTATTGAAAATGCTGTTTTGGGTTTTGCGGTGGCACTTTTTGGTCTTTAGCACGTACAGAGAGTAGTACACACTCTATTTAGACTTCCACTTTTACAGGTTCCCTATGAATAAATTCCACTGACCTCTCTAGCTGTGTCCATAACAACCTCTATTGACTAATACAATGATTTCCCTAAGACCTTCTGCTTTCCTCTTTGCCTGTATCCATCCTATGATTGTGACTCAGAAACTAGCAACCATCTGAGGCCAGCCTAATGGTCACCTCACAAAGAAATTTCCTCAATCATTCTCTTAAATATTAATTTTTTCATGTTTTCTAATCACTTACTGTTTAATACTTTCAGTTTTTATGATAAATTTTTGAGCATGTTTCTTATCAGAAATGCATGCCAGAGAGGTAAACGGATTAGAAATCAACAACGTGGTGATATAATATTATCAGAAGTTGAATTATCTAAGACTGTAAGGGAGAGAATCACTCTCTTCTGCCATCTATGTCTAAGAATTTGTTTGAAAATATAGTAAAAACCATAAACTAGAGAGTGGATCAGAAGTCAAAGGAATTTAAATGAGAAGCTTATTTTATCAGTGGTCAAGAGGAACATCGTGTCCTTGTATTAAGGCTACCCATTTGAATGACACTGAAGGCAAAAGTCAAAAGAGTGCCCAGGGACTCATGATAATAGCACAATACTGGTGGCCCAGAGGCTTCTCTTCTTTGGCAGAGGTTTATATTTGAAGAGTGAAAACACATCTATACATCCACATATCAGCAGGAATCAAGTTCAGTTCAGTTCAGTTCCGTCGCTCAGTCATGTCCAACTCTTTGCGATCCCATGAATCGCAGCACACCAGGCTTCCCTGTTCATTACCATCTTTTGGAGTTCACTCAGACTCACGTCCATCGAGTCTGTGATGCCATCCAGCCATCTCATCCTCGGTCGTCCCCTTCTCCTCCTGCCCCCAATCCCTCCCAGCATCAGAGTCTTTTCCAATGAGTCAACTCTTCACATGAGGTGGCCAAAGTACTGGAGTTTCAGCTTTAGCATCATTCCTTCCAAAGAAATCCCAGGGCTGATCTCTTTCAGAATGGACTGGTTGGATCTCCTTGCAGTCCAAGGGACTCTCAAGAGTCTTCTCCAACACCACAGTTCAAAAGCATCAATTCTTCGGCACTCAGCCTTCTTCACAGTCCAACTCTCACATCCATACATGACCACAGGAAAAACCATAGCCTTGACTAGATGGACCTTAGTCAGCAAAGTAATGTCTCTGCTTTTGAATATACTATCTAGGTTGCTCATAACTTTTCTTCCAAGGAGTAAGCATCTTCTAATTTCATGGCTGCAGTCATCCCAAACTCTACATTGTCCTGGCAGGTCCCTCACCTCATTACCTTTCCTACAGGCTTGTCACACATTTCTGCCTTGAGATGATCATGATTAAATTTCACCTTGCCGTTTCTTCCATTAATCACAGTGATATCTGAATGAAACTGGACCTTTATTTTATACCATACACAAAACTAAACTCAAAGTTGATTAAAGATTTAAATGTAAGATCCGAAACTATAAAATTACTAGAAGAAAACTTACTGGAGAAATTATACAGCATCCATCTTAGAAATGATTTACTGTGTGTGACACAAAAACACAGGCAACTAAAGGAAAAATAGAAAAAGTAGGACTCAGTTTAGTTCCATAGGTCAGTCGTTCCTGACTGTTTGTGACCCCATGGACTGCAGCATGCCAGTCTTCCCTGTCCATCACCAACTCCCGGAGTTTACTCAGACTAATGTCCATTGAGTCTGTGATGCCACCCAACCATCTCATTCTCTGTCATCCCCTTTTCCTCCTGCCTTCAATTTTTCCCAGCATCAGGGTCATTTCAAATAGGTTAGTTCTTCCCATCAGGTGGCCAAAGTATCAAAGTTTCAGCTTCAGCATTAGTCCTTCCAATGAATATTCAGGACTGATCTCCTTCAGAATGGACTGGTTGGATCTCCTTGCAGTCCAAGGGACTCTCAAGAGTCTTCTCCAACACCACAGTTCAAAAGCATTAATTCATTGGTGCTCAGCTTTCTTTATAGTCCAACTCTCACATCCATACATGACTCCTGGAAAAAGCTGCCACCCCCAAACAACAGGTCAAAACCACATCTACATAGAAGCCGAACTGATGGTTACCAAATTGGAAGTTGGGAGGGAGGAGGGATAAATCAGGAGTTGAGGATTAACATATTCACACCACTATACTTAAAATAGATAACTAACAAGGACCTACTGAAAAACCATTGGGAACTTTGCTTAACAGTCTTTAATTATATAAATGGGTAAATAATTTGTAAAGGAATAGGTTATGTATGCATGTGTGCCTGTGCTTAATCATTTCACTCATGTCTGATTCTTTGTGACACTATGGACTGCAGCCTGCTAAGCTTCACTCTCCATGGAATTCTCCTGGCAGGAATACTGGAGATGGTTGTCCTGGCCACCTGAGGGGATCTTCCCAACCCAGGGATTGAACCTGCATCTCTTGCATTGAAAGCAGATTCTTTACCAACTGAGCAAGTGGTAAGCCCCAATACATGTATATGTAAAGCTGAATCACTTTGCTGTACACCTGAAACTAACACAACATGGTAAATCAACTATACTAAAAAAAAAAAAAAATGCATCAACATGTGGAACAATTAGCTCAAAATACTAATCAAAAAATTCAGAAGCATTCCTAAACCTAGGCTGTAAGAATGATCCACAGGGAATAGGGTAAGAAGAAAAAAGGAGCATTCAAGTTCTGACCTGTGCCCATGGGAGAGGACTCAGAATATAAGGGAGATTACATGGGTGGAGATCTGCCATGGGTGTGAGTGGTTGGGCCATATATTGCACACGCCAGTCCTGTGGTTTGACAGAGGAAAGACAAGGACCCTTAGCTGGTTATAGGGCCATGTGGACTAACAGGAGGACTGTGGGAAGCCTGGACTCTTCCCTCAAGGATCATGTGCTCTGGTCTTGCTCCCAAGTCAGAGTGAAGAGGACTGATTGAGACCACAATTGTGGCTTCCCATTTTCCCCACAACTACCCACCCCTACATATGTCCTGCTTACTTCGTGTGGCTGCTCTGCACTGGAGCAGGGGCTGCCATGATGAGGCAGAGAGCTGGGATGTGGGAAGCAGAGGTGCATCTGGCCCAGGGTGGCATCTGTGTGGGACAGCTGGGGCCATGCTCATGGAGGGCACTTACACAGGCAGCCCACCAGGAGAAGTCCTGATCTCTTATGGAGGCCAGACTGCCACAGCAGATGACCCAGTACATGCCCAGAGCCCATGAGGGCCTCACCTGTCCAATAGAAACCCTCTTCAACAGGGAAGGGCAGCAGAGGCAGGGGGAACTGATCAGTTGTGAGGGACCAAGGGGTTTCATACCAGAAGCTATGTTTAAGCAGAGTGGGAGAAGCTACTACTGGTGCTGGCACAAGTGTTACATTGGAGGTACTGTGGACCTCTATGAGCAGCAAGCCTATAGATTGGCTCCTTTTTCCAACATGCACAGGCCCCTCTTGTCCCTCTGTGGCAAGGGTTGCAGTGTGGGGAGAGGGGAGGGCATATATTTAGAGGGAACACAGGCAAGTCTGGCCTGACAATCAAGATCTATGCTCCAGAAACTTGGGATCCCACCCTGCCCACAATATAGCTGAGAAGGCCACTGAGAATAGAGGAAGTCTCTGCCTCACATCTGACTTTAGCCCAGGCACCACAGATCTCCTCCCAAGGTGATAGTTGATGGCATACCCTGAGGAAAGATGTGACTCGTGGTCCATCAGATCCTGCCCCACTCTGGGTACCACACAGACTATACAGTCATGGTCCCCAACAAGAACATCCCATCAAGACCATGATAATTGATAAACTTAAATTTAGAGAGGCAGAAAAAAATGGGAAGGACTGATGCTGAAGTTGAAACTATAATAAACTTTAATACTTTGGCCATCTGGTGGGAAGAACTGATAATTTGAAAACACACTGATGCTGAGAAAGACTGAACACAGGAGGAGAGTGGTACGACAGAATAAGATGATTGGATGTCATCACCGACTCAATGGACACGAGTCTGAGTAAATTCTGGGAGTTGGTGATGGACAGAGAGACCTGGCATGCTGTAGTCATGGGGTTGCAAAGCATTGGACATGGCTGAGTAGCTGAACTGAACTGAGAAAAATGGGAAGACAGTAGGACTGGTCTCCATTGAAAGGCTGTGAGATAACCTCTGACAAAACAACCAAAAAACAGATGTATATAAAGTACTAGGTAAAGATTCAGAAGAATAAGTAATAATAATGCTAGCTGAACTAGAAAAAAAGAAAAAAACACCATGAAAATACCAACAAGGAACTTGGAAAAAAAAAAAAAAAGAACCAGAGCTGAAGAATAAAGTAACTGATAAGAGAAACACAAAAAGTAAACAGCAGGTCAGATAATACACCAGTCAGTCAGTCAGTTCAGTGGCTCAGAGAAGTCTGACTATTTGTGACCCCATGAATTGCAGCACGCCAGGCCTCCCTGTCCATCACCAAATCATGGAGTTCACTCAAACCCGTGTCCATCGAGTCAGTGATGCCATCCAGCCATCTCATCCTCTGTCGACCTCTTATGCTACTGCCCCCAATCCCTCCCAGCATCAGAGTCTTTTCCAATGAGTCAACTCTTCGCATGAGGTGGCCAAAGTATTGGAATTTCAGCTTTAGCATCATTCCTTCCAAAGAAATCCCAGGGTTGATCTCCTTCAGAATGGACTGGTTGGATCTCCTTGCAGTCCAAGGGACTCTCAAGAGTCTTCTCCAACACCACAGTTCAAAAGCATCGATTCTTCGGCGCTCAGCTTTCTTCACAGTCCAACTTTCACATCCATACATGACCACAGGAAAAACCATAGCCTTGACTAGGCGGACCTTAGTCGGCAAAGTAATGTCTCTGCTTTTGAATATACTATCCAGGTTGGTCATAACTTTTCTTCCAAGGAGTAAGCGTCTTTTAATTTCATGGCTGCAGTCACCATCTGCAGTGATTTTGGAGCCCAAAAAAATAAAGTCTGACACTGTTTCCACTGTTTCCCCATCTATTTCCCATGAAGTGATGGGACCGGATGCCATGATCTTCGTTTTCTGAATGTTGAGCTTTAAGCCAACTTTTTCGCTCTCCTCCTTCACTTTCATCAAGAGGCTTTTTAGCTCCTCCTCACTTTCTGCCATAAGGGTGGTGTCATCAGCATATCTGAGGTTATTGATATTTCTCCCGGCAATCTTGATTCCAGCTTGTGTTTCTTCCAGTCCAGCGTTTCTCATGATGTACTCTGCATATAAGTTAAATAAGCAGGGAGACAATATACAGCCTTGACGTACTCCTTTTCCTATTTGGAACCAGTCTGTTGTTCCATGTCCAGTTCTAACTGTTGCTTCCTGACCTGCATACAGATTTCTCAAGAGGCAGGTTAGGTGGTCTGGTATTCCCATCTCTTTCAGAATTTTCCACAGTTTATTGTGATCCACACAGTCAAAGGCTTTGGCATAGTCAATAAAGCAGAAATAGATGTTTTTCTGGAACTCTCTTGCTTTTTCCATGATCCAGCGGATGTTGGCAATTTGATCTCTGGTTCCTCTGCCTTTTCTAAAACCAGCTTGAACATCAGGGAGTTCACGGTTCACGTATTGCTGAAGCCTGGCTTGGAGAATTTTGAGCATTACTTTACTAGCGTGTGAGATGAGTGCAATTGTGCGGTAGTTTGAGCATTCTTTGGCATTGCCTTTCTTTGGGATTGGAATGAAAACTGACCTTTTCCAGTCCTGTGGCCACTGCTGAGTTTTCCAAATTTGCTGGCATATTGAGTGCAGCACTTTCACAGCATCATCTTTCAGGATTTGAAACAGCTCAACTGGAATTCCATCACCTCCACTAGCTTTGTTCGTAGTGATGCTTCCTAAGGCCCACTTGACTTCACATTCCAGGATGTCTGGCTCTAGGTGAGAGATCACACCATCGTGATTATCTTGGTCATGAAGATCTTTTTTGTACAGTTCTTCTGTGTATTCTTGCCACCTCTGCTTAATACCTTCTGCTTCCATTAGGTCCATACCATTTCTGTCCTTCATCAAGCCCATCTTTGCATGAAATGTTCCCTTGGTATCTCTAATTTTCTTGAAGAGATCTCTAGTCTTTTCCATTCTGTTGTTTTCATCTTTTTTTTTTTTTTGCATTGATCACTAAGGAAGGCTTTCTTATCTCTCCTTGATATTCTTTGGAATTCTGCATTCAGATGCTTATATCTATCTTTCCTTTTCTCCTTTGCTTTTTGCTTCTCTTTTTTTCACAGCTATTTGTAAGAATGCATAATGATGGAAATTACCAATCAAAGCAGCTAAAAGAAAATCCAACAAAAAAATGAGAACATATTATGAGACCTATGGATAATATTAAGCATATCAGCATTCATATTATAGGCATCTCAGAAGGACAAAAGAGAGAGATGATAAAATGTATTTGATGAAATTATGACTGAAAACTTTCCAAACCAGAAGAAGGGAACAACCAAGTACAGAAACCACACAGAGTATGCAACGAGGTGAACCAAAACAAACCCACACTAACATAGTATAATTAAAATGGTAGAAGTAAGAAGTAAAGAGAGTATTCAAAAGGCAACAAGAGACAACACAGGATAATATAAAAGGGAACTCCTGTAAGTCCATTTGCTGAATTTTGTATAAAAACATTGCAGGCCAGAATGGAGTGGCATGATATATTGATATTTAAATTGTGGAAGAAGAAATACTTACAACCTGGTTTAACTCCCCAGTAAGATTTTCAATTCTGAATTGAAAGAGAGATTTAAAAAAAACCAAAAAACTACTCAGTTCAGTTGCTCAGTCATGTCCCTATCATACCAACCACATGGCCTGCAGCATGCCAGGCCTCACACACACACACACACACCCACACACACACACACACTCTCTCTCTCTCTCTCTCTCACACACAATGGGATATTACTAAGCCACAAAAGAGAATGAAAATCTGCTACATGCAACAACATGGATGGGCTTGTGAGGAATTTTCATTAGTGAAATAAGTCGAATTAGAGAAAAATAAAGACAAATACTGTGTAATATCGTTTATATGTGGACTCTAAAAATACAACAAAATACAGAATGTAAATAACCTAGACTTGCCCATGAGCCTCCAGGAGTTTCCAACGGAGGGTTGGGACAGGGGTGGCCTGCTGTAGGGTTGGGGGCACTGATTGCAGCAGTGCAAGCAAGGGACCTTTTGAAGGAGGCTCCATTATCTTCTTTCCCTCTAGGATAGTTTGGCCTTAGGTCAAATAAAAGGGAGGGAACGCAGCCCCAACCTTCAGAAGGAAATTGGATTAAAAATTTACTGATCATGGCCCCAACCATCAGAACCAGACCCAGGTTCCCTCTCAGTCAGTCTCTCCCATCAGGAAACTTCCATAAGCCTCTTAGCCCTCTCCATCAGAGGGCAGCAAGAATGAAACTCACAATCACACAAAACTAAATTACTGCATAATTGCACTCAAAGAATAGCAAGGAGAACTAAGAAAACCTTCCTCAGCAATCAGTGCAAAGAAATAGAGGAAAACAACAGAAAGGGAAAGACTAGAGATCTCTTCAAGAAAATTAGAGATACCAAGAGAACATTTCATGCAAAGATGGGCTCGATAAAGAACAGAAATGGTATGGACCTAACAGAAGCAGAAGATATTAAGAAGAGGTGGCAAGAATACACAGAAGAACTGTACAGAAAAGAGCTTCACGACCCAGATAATCATGATGGTGTTATCACTCATCTAGAGCCAGACATCCTGGAATGTGAAGTCAAGTGGGCCTTAGAAAGCATCACTATGAACAAAGCTAGTGGAGTTGATGGAATTCCAGTTGAGCTATTTCAGATCCTGGAAGATGAGGCTGTGAAAGTGCTGCACTCAATATGCCAGCAAATTTTGAAAACTCAGCAGTGGTCACAGGACTGAAAAAGGTCAGTTTTCATTCCAATCCTAAAGCAAGGCTATGCCAAAGAATGTTCAAACTACCACACAATTGCACTCATCTCACATGCTAGTAAAATAATGCTCCAAATTCTTCAAGTCAGGC
>SJYX01019981.1:381920-393309 GCA_006410675.1 Oreotragus oreotragus
ACCTGACCTGCCTCTTGAGAAACCTGTGTGCAAGTCAGGAAGCAACAGTTAGAACTGGACATGGAACAACAGACTATTTCCAAATAGGAAAAGGAGTATGTCAAGGCTATATATTGTCACCCTGCTTATTTAACTCATATGCAGAGTACATCATGAGAAACGCTGGACTGGAAAAAGCACAAGCTGAAATCAAGATTGCCAGGAGAAATATCAGGAACCTCAGATATGCAGATGACATCACCCTTATGACAGAAAGTGAAGAGGAACAAAAAAAGCCTCTTGATGAAAGTGAAAGAGGAGAGTGAAAAAGTTGGCTTAAAGCTCAACATTCAGAAAATGAAGATCATGGCATCCGGTCCCATCACTTCATGGGAAATAGATGGGGAAACAGTGGAAACAGTGTCAGACTTTATTTTTGGGGGCTCCCAAATCACTGCAGATGGTGACAGCAACCATGAAAGTAAAAGACGCTTATTCCTTGGAAGAAAAGTTATGACCAACCTAGATAGCATATTGAAAAGCAGTGACATTTCTTTGCCGACCATGGTGCTGTGGGAACTACATCCCCCAGAAGGGGCTGCACCTCAGCATAGTTGAACCAATGAGGAGGCAGGGGAGGGACGTTTCCGTGCCTTATGGGGGGCCACTTCGGGGCTGGCTTCTGGCTGGGTCCTCCAGGCTGTTACTTTATCTGTTCTCGGCTTGGTCCCAGGGTTTAGAGGTTCCCAAGCAGTGTCACAGCCAAGGTGGCGGAAGAGAAAGCATGGTCCACACTGCACAGAGGCATGTCTGAGGCTTGGCAGCGTCGCCGCCTGTGTCCTGACTGGGAACTACAAAGCCTGGTTGGCTGCCCTTGTTGCCCACCTCTGCCTGTTCTGGTGGCAGCCTATGCACTGATGGACCTGCGCAGGTGGATGCTGCCATTCCCAGTTCATCACCCAAATCCTAAAGCCCCTAGATGAAAGTGCATGCTCAGGGCACTGAAGTGCAGGTGCCCGTGTCCAGGACAGAGCCGTGCTTGTGAGTGATGTTCCCTCCTGACAGCCAGTGAGAAAAGATGTGGGACAGCTGCAAGCAGAGGGACCAGCATGTGCAAAGGCTTGGCTGTGCGACTGAGTTGGGAGCATCTGGCAAACCTAGGATCCGTGTGCTGTCTGCAAGGAACTGAGCGTGAGGGGAAGAGTCCCATCTGGAACATTCATTCCTAGGGCTTTGCAGGCCCTGGGGACTTGTGACCAGAAAAGGGACACAATCTGGGTTAATGTTTTCAAAGTTTCCAAAGGGTTGCTCAGAGAAGATAGGGAGGTGGAAGGAGCAGTGATGAAGTTGGAGGCAGGGAAACCAAAGAGGAGGCTGCTGGCGGTTTGGCTGAGCCAGGCCAGAGAGATGGCAGGGAGGAGAGCCAAGCCTTCAGGGTTCCCTGCTGTACCAGATACTGTGAAGGAAGAAGGAAGGGAGTGAAGGACCATCCTAAGATTGTTTTCCATTTGTTTCTTTTTCTTTCTCTTCCTTTTTCCCCCCCTAAACTTCTGGGAGAATGGAGATGGAGAAGTTGGGTGGAGGGAGCTGGCTGTGTGTTGGAGGAAGGTCAGAGGTTGAATTTTGGATCTGGTGATTCTGAGATGTTCAAAAGTGTGTGTGTGTGTGTGTGTGTGTGACATAGACATCTGGACAAGCACGTCTGCAGTTTTGGCAGGGGTCTAGGCTGGAGATATTCAGAGAACTTTAGATGTGGACCTGGGCACAGCCAGGGGATCAGACTTAGGGGAAGGAATCTTAAGGTTGTTATTTCAAGTGAGCCTGAAGTGATAGAGGGAAGGGCTGGAGGTTAGATACCTCAGGTAGGCAGCCTCAAAATTGCCACCAGGAGGGAAAAGCCCTCAGTCCCAGTGCTTCTGGCTGTTACCTGAGGGAAGAGAGGCCCACGTGGGTCAGGAGCTAGAGCTAGGGAACAGTCTATCTTCATTGCTGTGTGGACTCAGCAAGACATTGAATCTACTCCCTGGGAACAAGAGAAGCGTCAGCCAGGTCAGACAAATGTGTCAGCTCCTCTACCACAACAAGCCCCTTGGCAGGAGGGGTGATCCAGTGTTCTGATGGAAATTTCCTTGAGCAGGCTGACCTTTGGGGATGGACATGCACAAGGCCAGCTGCAGTGCTAAAACAACTAGCGTCCCATTGGCCTGTTCAGACCCATTCTCTAGAATTTACTTATGAAATAATTGCTTCTTTAAACGTTTCTCTAAAGAAAAAACACACAAAAGGTATTTAAAGCTTACTAGTTAGATGTAGGCAAATTTTTACTAACAGTTGGAAAAGTTACCATACTTATAAACATTTAAATAAAATCAAAAGTCTGAAATACCACATTCATTTAAATACTTAAAAAGCAAGAAAGCCACCCACATTTTCAAAAGTTCATTACCTTATTTACACCAAAAGCATTCATCAAAGTGCTAATCCTGTGGACAATAAAAGCTGATATTTAGCACTTGCCATGTACATGTTTCAAACCAACAACAGCCCTATAAGATGAGTACTATTTTTATACCCATTAGATAGAGGAGGACTTTGAGGCACAGTCCTCAAAGAGGACTGAGAGGTTGAGTCCTTATGCAAGTTCATGCAGTTGTAATTTGAAGCCAAGTGTCCCTTTGGATGTAAGCATACACCAGTCTCAATCATCTCATTTACTCTCACCACAGCCCTGATGGCCACCAGGACTTACCCCTCCCTCCTTTTTTTTTCATTAGTTGTCCACATGGCTTCATCCTTCACTTTGTTCCAGGATCACTCCAATGTCCCCTCCTTGGAGAAGCCTTCTTTGGTTCAGTTCAGTCACTCACTCATGTTTGACTCTTTGCGACCCCATGGACCATAGCACCTCAGGCTTCCCTGTCCTTCACCATCTCCCAGAGCTTATTCAGACTCACATCCATTGAGTCGCTGATGCCATCCAACCATCTCATTCTCTGTCATCCCCTTCTCCACCTGCCTTCAATCTTACCCAGCATCAGGGTCTTTTCAAATGAGTCAGGTCTTCACATAAGGTGGCCAAAGTATTGGAGATTCAGCTTCAGCATCTGCCCTTAAAATGAATATTTAGGACTGATTTCCTTTAGGATTGACTGGTTGGATCTCCTTACAGTCCAAGGGACTCTCAAGAGTCTTCTCCAATACCACAGTTCAAAAGCATCAATTCTTTGGTGCTTGGCTTTCTTTATAGTCCAACTCTCACATCCATATATGACTACTGAAAAACCCATAGCTTTGACTAGATAGATCTTCATTGGCAAAGTGATGTCTCTGCTTTTCAATACACTGTCTAGGTTGTTCTTCCAAGGAACAAGTGTCTTTTAATTTCATGGCTGCAATCACCATCTGCAGTGATTTTGGAGCCCAAGAAAATAAAGTCTGTCACTGTTTCCATTGTTTCCCCATCTATTTGCCATGGAGTGATGGGACCAGATGCCATAATCATAGTTTTCTCAATATTGAGTTTTAAGCCAACTTTTCATTGTCCACTTTCACTTTCATCAAGAGGTTCTTTAGTTCTTCTTCACTTTCTGCCATAAGGATGGTGTCATCTGCATATCTAAGGTTATTGATATTTCTCCTGGCAGTCTTGATTCCAGCTTGTGCTTCATCCAGCCTTACATTTTGCATGATTACCCTGGTTACCCAGTAGAAAATCACCCCCAGTCTCTCCTGCCTTACTCTTATCTTGTTGTCATCAGGATTCTCTTGGTCATTTGCTTAGTGCCTATGGATGATCTGACTATGACTCTGGAATGTGAGCTCCTATTCAGGAAGAGCATGGTTTGAATCAGGTGTTCAGTCAGTAATTGATGCTGTGTCCTGGGGGACCGCCACTGACCATGCCGCCTTCTCTTCTCCCCTTGCCTTCTGCCTCCCAGGCACACAGAGCTGAATGTGCTAAGGTCTTCCCCTCATCCCAGCTTTTGCCATTGAAATTCTCTTTACCTGGGACACCATCACCATATCTCACACCTGACACCCTCTCACATCCTTCCAGGCTCTGTTCAAATGTCACCTCTTTGAAGAGAGCTCCAGCTAAAATAGCCCCTGTTCCACCTGCCCTCATTTTGGCATTTTGTGTGTGTGAATGTGTGTGTGCATGCAGGGAATTTGACATGCCAAAAGCAAAAATGCAGGTTTAGTTGCACTTGTGCAGGTTGCTGAGGGAGTAAATAGGGAAAATATTAATAACAAAACAACCTTAAGAGTTGGCCTTCATTGTGCTTAACCACAATCACAGAAAACTAACTAATCTGATCAAATGGACCACAAGCTTGTCTAACTCAATGAAACTATGAGCCCTGCTGTGAAGGGCCACCCAAGATGAACGGGTCATGGTGGAGAGTTCTGACAAAATGTGATCCACTGGAGAAGGGAATGGCAATCCACTTTAGTATTCTTGCCTTGAGAACCCCATGAACAGTATGAAAAGGCAAAAAGATAGGACACTGAAAGATGAACTCCCCAGGTCAGTAGGTGCCCAATATGCTACTGGAGAAGAGTGGAGAAATAACACCAGAAAGAATGAAGAGATGGAGCCAAAGGAAAAACAACACCCAGTGTTGATGTGACTGGTGATGGAAATAAAGTCTGATGCTATAAAGAACAATATTGCACAGGAACCTGGAATGTTAGGTGTATTAATCAAGGCAAATTGGAATGGGTGAATTTACCTCAGATGACCATTATATCTACTATTGTGGGCAAGAATGCCTTAGAAGAAATAGAGTAATCATCATAGTCAACAAAAGAGTCTGAAATGCAGTACTTGGATGCAATCTCAAAAATGACAGAATGATCTCTGTTCATTTCCAGGGCAAACCATTCAGTATCACAGTAATCCAAGTTTATGCCCTGACTGGTATGCTGAAGAAGTTGAAGTTGAATGGTTCTATGAAGACCTATGAGACCTTCTAGAACTAATACCCCAAAATGATGTTCTTTTCATTATAGGGGACTGGAATGCAAAAGTAGGAAGTCAAGATATACCTGGAATAATGGGCAAATTTGGCCTTGGTGTACAGAATGAAGCAGGGAAAAGGCTAATAGAGTTTTGTCAAGATAATGTACTGGTCATAGCATACACCCTCTTCCAACAACACAAGAGATGACTCTACACGTGGACATCACCAGATGTCAATACCGGAATCATGTTGATTATATTTTTTGCGGTCAAAGATGGATAAGCTCTATACAGTCAGCAAAAACAAGATCAGGAGCTGACTGTGGCTCAGATCATGAACTTCTTATTGCCAAATTCAGACTTAAATCAAAGAAAGTAGGAACAATCACTAGAGCATTCAGATGTGACCTAAATCAAATTCCTTACGATTTTACAGTAGAAGTGAAAAATAGATTCAAGGGATTAGATCTGATAGACACAGTGCCTGAAGAACTATGGATTGAGGTTCATGACATTGTACAGAAGACAAGGATCAAGACCATCCCCAAGAAAAAGAAATACAAAAAAGCAAAATGATTATCTGGCAGGGCTTACAAATAGCTATGAAAATAAGAGAAGTGAAAGGCAAAGGAGAAAAGGAAAGATACACCTATTTGAATGCAGAGTTCCAAACAATAGCAAGGAGAGATAAGACAGCATTCTTCAATGATCAGTGTTAATAAATAGATGAAAATGAAAACAATAAAATGTGAACATCTAGAGATCTCTTCAAGAAAATTACAGATTGCCAGGGAACTTTTCATGCATGGATGGGCACATTAAGGGACAGAAATAGAATGGACCTAATAGAAGCAGAAGATATTAAGAAGAGGTGCAAGAATACACAGAAAAACTATACAAAAAAGATATTCATGAACCAGATAATCACGATGGTATGATCACCCACCTAGAGCCAGACATTCTGGAATGTGAAATCAAGTGGGCCTTAGGAAGCATCACTACAACAAAGCTAGTGGAGTTGATGGAATCCCAGTCGAGGTATTTCAAATCCTAAAAGATGATGCTGTGAAAGTGCTACTACACTCAATATGCTAGCAAATTTGGAAAACTCAACAGTGGCCACAGGACTGGAAAAGGTCAGTTTTCATTTCAATCCAAAAGAAAGACAATGCCAAAGAATGCTCAAACTACCACACAATTGCGCTCATCTCAGGCAATAGCAAAGTAATGCTCAAAATTCTCCAAGCCAGGCTTCTATAGTACATGAACCATGAACTTCCACATGTTCAAGATGGATTTAGAAAAGGCAGAGGAACCAGAGATCAAATTGCCAACATCCGTTAGATTATCGAAAAAGCAAGAGAGTTCCAGAAAACCATGTACTTCTGCTTTATTGAATATTCAAAAGCCTTTGACTGTGTGGATCATAAAAAACTGTGGACAATTCTTCAAGAGATGGGATTACCAGATCACTTGACTTGCCTCCTGAGAAATCTGTAGAACTAGACATGGAACAACAGATTGGTTCCAAATCTGGAAAGGAGTGCATCAAGGTTGTATATTGTCACCCTGATTATTTACCTTATATGCAGAGTATATCATGAGAAATCCTGGACTGGATGAAGCACAAGGTGTAATCAAGTTTTCTTGGAGAAATATCAATAACCTCAGATATGCAGATGATATCACAATTATGGCTGAAATTGAAGAAGAACTAAAGAGCCTCTTGATGAAAGTGAAAGAGGAGAGTGAAAAAGTTGACTTAAAACTCAACATTCATCAACATGAATCCACCACAGGTATACACGTGTTCCCCATCCTGAACCCCCCTCCCTCCTCCCTCTGTATGGCAAAACCAATACAATATTGTAAAGTAATTAACCTCCAATTTGAATAAATAAATTTATATTAAAAAATAAAAAAATACTGTCCATTCATTGACTGCCCCTTTCCAGGCCCTTCCCAGCCCCTTCCCAGCCCTCACCTCCTGCTCTGCTCCAGTGGCCAGGGTTTCAGCCCCGGGTAATCACACCTGCACCTCAGCTCCAGCCAAGGGAATTGTTTGATTGATTCATTCGCTCATTAGCAACACTATACCATTATTTAGTGGACTGAGCGACTTCACTTTCACGTCTCACTTTCATGCATTGGAGAAAGAAATGGCAACCCACTCGAGTGTTCTTGCCTGGAGAATCCCAGGGATGGCGGAGCCTGGTGGGCTGCCATCTCTGGGGTCGCACAGAGTTGGAAACGACTGAAGCGAGTTAGCAGCAGCATCTCTTCATGATTAAAAAAGAAAAAAACCCTCAACATTCAGAAAACTAAAATTGTGGCACCTGGTCCCATCACTTCATGGCATATAGATGAGGAAACAGTGGAAACAGTGGCTGACTTTATTTTGGGGGGCTCCAAAATCACTGCATATGGTGACTGCAGCCATGAAATTAAAAGATACATGCTCCTTGGAAGAAAAGCTATGACAAACCTAGACAGCATATTTATAAGCAGAGACATTACTGTGCCAACAAAGGTCCATCTAGTCAGAGTTTTGTTTTCCATTTATCATGTATGGATGTTAGAGTTGGACTGTAAAGCAAGCTGAACATGGTATAATCGATTCTTTTGAACTGTGGTGTTGGAGAAAACTCTTGAGAGTCCCTTGGACAGCAAGAACATCCCAAGCAGTCCATTGTAAAGGAAATCAGTCTTGAATATTCATTGGAAGGACTGATGTTGAAGGTGAAATTACAATATTTTGGCCACCTGATGTGAAGAACTGGCTCATTTAAAAAGACTCTGACTCTGGGAAAGATTGAAAGCAGGAGGAGAAGGGGACAATAGAGGATAAGATGTTTGGATGGCATCACTGATTCAATGGACATGAATGTGAGTAAACTTGGGAGTTGTTGATGGACAGGAAGCCTGTCGTGCATGGGAGTTGTTGATGGACAGGAAGCCTGTCGTGCTGCAATCCATGGGGTTGCAAAGAGTTGGACATGCCTGAGCAACTGAACTGAAGTGAGTGCTTATTATTCACCAAGGTACAGTGACTTCCTCACTTAACTCTCATCTCCTTACGATTAGATTTTCTTATCATCCTTACTTTACAGAACAGAAACTTTGAGTCTTAGAAAAGTTACCTGTTGAAGGTCACACAACTCTTCATTGGCAGAAATTCAAAATCCATATGTCAGTCAACAGAGCCTCCACTCTAACCATGATAATACCCACTTTGGGCTGGGGAGGCCTCAGGGAAACACTTAAACTCAACTTTGCAGGCCGGGTTTGGGCTTAGGTATGAGGATGGTATAGGGGGCCTTCCAGGCAGAGTACCACATGGGCAAAGGCAGAGAAATGTATTGTTTGAGGAGGCAGAAGAGGGCCTGTGTGGGTTGTTGAATGAAGTTTAACTGCTCCCTCCATCCGCTGAGATGCATCTCTGAAGGTGGATTATGAGATGGTGTCCTGAATATTCATCCCACCCTTTGGTGCTGGCAGAGGATGGGGGTTACACACACTGGCTCTGAACCAGAGATACTTGTCTGAGTTCAGATCACTGCTTATTTGACACTCGACTCTATTTGACTTCTGGTTGACTGTCCCTGAGCCTCAGCACACCGACTGACATTGAGATGCTGAGTATTTGCCTCATGGGTAATCCAAGTATGAGAACACAGACCAAGCACCGAAAGGTTTCTGCTGGGCATCCCAGGGTTCACTTGATAACCATTGTCTCTTTCACACTCACAGCAACCTAGCAGTGGGAACGATTAGGGTATTGATGCAGAAATCGCTGCTCAGAGAAATGAAGTGATGTCCCCAAGGCTACACAGCTGGCAAGTGTCAGGTTGAAGGAGCTGTGTTCAGATTTAGGAGTCTGGCTTCAGTGCTGAGGACATGTCATCAGTTGGATGTGGCACAGAAAGTGCTCAGCATGGAGCCAGGCCCACCCCCAGGGCTACACACCCCCAGGAAATTCAGAGCTAGGGTCCTTGTAGATTGTTCCAGTAACTGAGTGACAGACTCTAGTCTCATTCTGTTAGCCACAAGGGTGACATCCCTGCCTCTTTTTGACTTTCTGGGGATCAGTGACCTTTGAGGATATGGCCATGTCCTTCATTTCAAGTTCCTGGCCTATAAGACCTAGCCCCAAGGACCCCATAGCAGGAGGTGATGCTACAGAGCTGGAGGACCTGCTTTGACTGGGTAGGTCCTCCTCCACACCTCCTGAGGGAACCTGCAGTCTCCTCCACTCTGCCCCATGCTCTAGGCATGCTGGCCCTTCCTCTTCCCTATAGTTCCTGGCCCGTTTGGCTCTCACATCCTGCCTGGTCTCCCTGTGTCTCTACCAGGGACTGTTGGGCTAGAATCAAGTCCCCTTCAAAATGATTCAAAACAAAGAGAGAATTTATTACTAGTAGAAGGGAATAGGGTACAGTGCAGTATATTCCAGAAACCAAAGGACAAATGTCTAGCTGGGCCCAGGAAAGACTGAAATCAAGAACTGAATGGAATGGTGATCTGCCTTGACGTTGAGGTCTATTACTAGGGCTTCTCTCCGGGTCACTCGTCTCACTCTTAGGTGGGTGGCTGTTTCTCCTGCAGTGAATTTGAGGCAGGATTTGGCTATCCCAGTTCTAACTCCAAGGCCCCTGGATTTCTTGCCTCCACTTCTTTACTAGTTAATGAAATGCCCATGAGCTCTGGCAGTCACCATATTAGCCACTCGCACTGGCCCCTATTTTCCCAGGAGTGAATCCTCCCACTCACAGTCCTTCATCTCTATGGCCCACTTTCTCCAAAGCTGCTGGCCTCATGCCAGGCTCTGAGCTGTTTTTTCCTTGATTAGCATTCAGGAGCCTGGGCTTTGCAGCCACGCTGCTTGGTGCCCAATCCCAGCTCTGCCATTCATGAGCTCTGTGACTCTGGACAAGTGACTTAACCTCCTTGTGCCTTAGTTACCTCATTGGTAAAATGAGGTAATATATTATCTACTTCACACGGCTGTTGCCAGGGCTAATAAATTAATGTATGAAAAGGCTTAGAGCACAGCCTGATGTTCACTGACTGCAGATGGACAGTCCTGATCCCTATTGCAATAATCATCAACTATGACTGATATTGTCATCATGCCTGGACTTGGTACCTTCCAAAGCCACGTTGTGTAGTTTTGTGGATCAATATCACAGAGACCAGCCACAGCCATACTTGGGCTCACATTTGGACTTGGCCACTCATTATTTCTGGACATGCCTTGTTGACAAATCAGTTCATGCCCCTGAGCCTCTGTGCCTTCATTCATGAAATGGTGCCTATCCCAACATCTGTTTCCTGAGAAAAACCAAGAGAATCATTTAATACAGGGCCTACAGCAGGAAGTGCTGGGGTCCAGCCCTGGTGGATCTGGGGTAATTTGAAGGTGGGGATGGAATTGGCATCCTAGGAAAAAACTTATTTATTTACAGATAGAGAGGGATTATAAATGGATAGTGTAGCAGGAAAATTAGTGGAGAAAAAGAGGCTGAATAACTTGGTTTACGTGGAATACCAATCACCACCTACATAGGCCACAGGCATCTTTCCATTCTCCTGAAGGAGAGGAGGCACTGAGGCCTCCCCAGTCTGATCTTAGAAGCCCAGGCAAAATTAGCAGGCTTGGTGAGTACCCACATTAATTCAGCCAGAAAAATGGGGAGCAAGAAGGAACGACATGGGGGAATCAGTCTTTCCAGAAACTGATCCCATCCTTTTTATTTTTAGGTTTGCTTATATACCTTTTGTATACAAATACAAAGTCACACGGGGACAGCAGTCCTGACCTTTATCAAAATCAGGTGCTTTATATAAAAAAAGGTCTTAGGGGTTTTACATCATCTTCTGGCCATGAGGCCTGCTCACATTTATGACGCTTTCTTTCTGATAACCAAAAGATTTATTTTTTCCAAGAGTGTTTTTTCTTAAGCCAGGCACCACCCTCCAAATAAAGTTGCATTCCTATAGGGTGAGGGTGTAGTGAGTTACAATCAAGAAAGGAATTTATTTAACCCAAGGTTAACATGATTAATCCTAAAGGTTAATACTTATTTCTCCTATATGCTAGTTATATTCATTATAAGAGCAGGGAATATGGAGATTTAGCAGCAAACATCAGCCCAACAAATGAAAATCCTTTCACCAATGTTCCCCTTAAGATCTATTTAGTCTTAAGATAGTGATAAAGTTACATTTTTACATAGCAAGGACACAGTGATTTATAACAAAGTACAGTGATCTATTACAAAAGAGAAAATTCATTAACTCAAAAAGTCTAGTATGGCTAACCTTAAAAACTACTATATTTCCTTTTCTATATTCCAAATACATTGATTAATATATTCCCAGGTGCCTAAGGATATGGAGGCCTGGCGGCAATCATTGACTCAACAATGAGAAAAGCCCTATGCTAAT
>SJYX01019981.1:394467-409117 GCA_006410675.1 Oreotragus oreotragus
CCCTGGGATTTCTTTGGAAGGAATGATGCTAAAGCTGAAACTCCAGTACTTTGGCCACCTCATGTGAAGAGTTGACTCATTGGAAAAGACTCTGATGCTGGGAGGGATTGGGGGCAGGAGGAGAAGGGGACGACCGAGGATGAGATGGCTGGATGGCATCATGGACTCAATGGACGTGAGTCTGAGTGAACTCCGGGAGATGATGATGGACAGGGAGGCCTGGCGTGCTGATTCATGGGGTCGCAAAGAGTCGGACACGACTGAGCGACTGAACTGAACTGAACTGAATTAAGACTCTCAAAGTACTCCAAAACTCTCTGTGCTGTTTATGGTTGTGAGGTAGTAAACAAACATGTGCTAGTGGCAGGAGTATGGATAATCCTGTCACACAAGCTAGTTTGCCAGCAGAGAACACCCAGGGCAGGGAATTAACAGTGATTATTGGCACAACAAATGAAAAAACCCTTCACCAATATAATTTCTAATCAACCTACTATACTATACTAATGATTTTGTAACTTCTCAAAAGAGTCTGTATTTAGAAAGTTTTAAAGTATCTCATGCCTCTCATGGTTGGGAGGCTGTAAACAATCACATGTGGCTGGACAAACCTGCTCAGGCAGGTTAGAGAACCTTCAGAGGAGTTTGTAAGTTGAAACACTCTTGTCACACCTAGGAATTTTTATTAACTGGAGCTGCAAGTTAACTCCTTCTCCGAGAGAAATGGTGATGGGGGAGAACCCCCCGTAAAGTCAGAGGTGTAGGTGAGAGCATAAAACAGACTCTGGTTTTGGGGGTAGATGCTCGGGAACAGGGGGTTTCCTGAGGCTTGATCACGCCTTTGCGTATGCTATCCCTCCTTCCTCATGACCTTTTCCATGGGTGGAGTTCCTCACGCTGTCTCCCAGCAAGGAAGGACCTATGCAAGCCTTGGCCCAATGAGTCAGTGATTCATGCCTTGTTCTGAAATAATGAAACTTCATGTGTTAGCTATGTAACTTCTCCAGATGAGTCCACAATTAGAACTAAGGTTAATGAATGCACTGAAAGTACAGCACACAGTCCCTGAGATGTGGTAGAAACTCATAATGTTCATTTTGGTGCCACTAGGATTGGAATTCCCATGGCAGCGTGGCCAGGGAAACATCTGAAACTGTCTTGGCCTCGGTTTCCTCATCTATGACCGGGACAATAACAGCACTGACTTGGTAGTGTATTATATGAATTACAATCAGTTCCTATCTGTATAGTTCTTAGGGAAGACCTAGACATATAGCAGGGACTGTCTACATTTGTGTTAAGTAAGACAAAGGAATATATCCCACGTCTTCCCACCCAACCTCTAGTGGTCTTTTAGCCAGGAATTGGCCAGATTAAGAACTGAACAGAAACCTGATGGCTCCTTTATCCCAGGTGGCCATGTGGTTCCCCCTGACAGAGCCCCATCCCTGGGCCTCAGTGTCCAGACAGTCTCTCCCAGGGGTCAGAACTTCCTCTTCCCTGAAATAACAGGTATGTGTCAGCATAGGGATCTAGTCTTCCACCTCCTGCTTTCCTGAAAGTGACTCTGGTCTGGGAAACCCCTATATCTTGGGGAGGATGAACACATGGATAGCAACAAGCCTATGCCACTGGGACATCACCTCTGAGCCTTTTTTTCCTCATCTAGAAGATGGAATGATAACTACCATTTCAGGCTGAGGTGAGCGTTATCTTGTAAAGCACTTTTCACCAGGCCTGACTCACTGTAAAATAACACAAACACCTCACTGAGTGTCCTGTTAGGGGGTTAGTCCCCTTTCCACCTTCCCTAACCTTCTCCCCAGTTTTATTGTCCTCCATGGCTCTCAACACTTTCTAATAGACTTTAAAATTCACCAACTTATTTTTGTTGCTTTGCTCCTTTATGGAATGTATATTCCAGAAAACCAGGGCATTAGTTTGCTTTGGTTGCTGTCAGGAACACTGTCACAAGTGAATGAATGGCCTGTGAGTCCTCCTCTCTCTCCTATTACTGCTCTACAGAGTCCTCAAGACTCCCCCCTGCCAGCACTGGTCAAGATGCACATGCAGCAGCAGCAGCCCAACTCAGTTTTCTCTGGAAAGCTCTCTTTACAATATTAAATGACAAAGAAGGAAGAGAGGTAGACAATAAAGAGCAAGAAATGTACGTGTAACTTCTTTCTGACTTCTCTGCCATTCCTTTGATGACTTATCACTGGTTACTTATTTGACAGTATGGTAGGCAAATAATGACCCCTGAGATGTGCACATGCCTTAACCCCTGGAACCTATGAATAAGTTGTTACAACAGAAGATCAAGGATGCAGATGGCCTCCAATTAAAATAAGTAAGTTTATATTTAAAAAAAGGATGCAGATGGCTAATCATAAAATAAAGAGGTTATCCTGGTTTATCTCGGTGGTGCCAGGGTAATCACAAGGATTCTTAAAAATGGAAGTGAGTGGTAGAAGAGTCAATGTCAGGTGATGTCACGTGAGATAGACTCCACTGGCTAGTGCTGGCTCTGAAGATCAAGGAAGGGGGACATGAGCCAAAGAATCAGGCAACTGAGAGAAGCCAAAAACGTCAAGAAAACAGATTCTCCCTTATAGCCTTCAGAAAGGAACACAGCCCTGCTGACACCTTGGTTTTAGCCCTGTGATGTCCGTGTTGGGCTTTTGACATACAGAATTATTTGATAATAACTTTGCATTCGTTTAAGCCACTAATGTTGTGGTAATATGTTACAGCAACAAAAGGAAACTAATATAGAGGGCAGGGGGTAGGGGTGGTTGGGAGGGGAAAGACCATCTTCCCCCTTACCTGTCTTTTATAAACATTCACTGCCATCCAGTGTCAGGCATTGTTAGTTGAAGGCAGCTCCACAAATATGTATTGAAATGCCTCATTCCTGGAAAATGTTGCCTCTACCTTTGAGAGGCATATGTCTTTGTTTGAAGGCTTGACTTATGAAATATTTGAAACTTATGAGAAATCAGAATACTAAATATAGTATCTTGTGCAATTATTTCATTATAATCATGGAGTTAATGATCTATAGACAAAAGAGCAGTTTTTTTTTTTTTTTTTTTTTGCACCACTTAAAACTGTTTAGGGCTTTGATTAAAATATATATATATATCTCAATGTGGTTTGGAGTGCCCAGCACTCTCAGTTTCTTTTGGTCCTGGTCCATTGTCTGCTTATTGTTTATGTCCCATGTGGAATGCAGATGGTGGTATAGCTGTGTGGACTTCCCTGTTAAGTCCCAATCCTTCCCTTCAATAAATGTTTCTCAGCTTCCTTAGCCCTTGGTAGAGGGTTTTCTGGAAGCCCACCTCAGCAGCTATTTAGGGTTGGAATTAGAACTGGAAGAAAATCTAACACACGGCTNTGTGTTTTAATTATTTATTTATTTTCCTTTGGGTTATGTTGTCCTCTGAGGTGCCAAGGTTCACCACAGATTCCCTGGTGAGAGCATTTCCTGGTGTTTGGAAACTTCTCTCTTTTTTAAGACTCCCTTCCGGGGATGGATCTCAGTCCCTCCCTCTTTTGTCTCTCTTTTTATCTTTTATATCTTATCCTACCTCCAGACAATGGACTGCCTTTCTGGGTGCCTAATGTCCTCTGGCAGCATTCAGAAGTTGTTTTGTGGAATTTGCTCAGAGTTCAAATGTTGTTTCGATGAATTTGTGGGGAAGAAAGTGGTCTCCCCATCCTATTCTCCTATTCCTCTGCCATCTTAGGACCACCCCCAATATGATACTCTTAGAATCCATGTTTATATATTTCCGAGAAGTGGGGTTATAGATGATTTTAACTTTCTTTTGTGCTTTTGTATTTTTTTAAAATTATTTTACTCAAAGGACAAGATTGCTTTGAAAACAGTAAAATATTTGGCATACATGTAAAAAAAAAAGTTTTTTGCCTCATTCCTTGTTTTTACTCCCCTTATGTGTTCATTCATACCTCCCTGCCTTTGCTCTCACTATTCTCCCTTTAAAAAAGTACTGTCCTCTCTTCATTTTATCTATTCACATTCCACCTTCAATACCTTTATTGAAAACTTTCTCTCCCCTGTAGCAAATTGAATATGCTCACAGATGTTTACCCCCGGAAATAGAGTACAGATGTCAAAGGCTTAAAACTTAAAGGTAGCATCACAGATTCCTTGCTTTGAACACTGGCTTTGGCTTTTATCAACTGTGTGAACTTGAACATGTTAATTAACAATTTTAAGCATCATTCCCTCCAGTTGTTAAATGGATGATAATAGTAACTATTTCATACAGTTGCTATGTGTGCTGCATGCTCAGTCGTGTCTTGACTCTTTGTGACCCCATGGACTGTAGCCCACCATTCTCCTCTGTCCACGGTATTATCCAGGTAATACTACTGAAGTAGACTGCCATTTCCTCCCCCAGGGGATCTTCCTAACCCAAGGATGAAATCTGAGTCTCCTGCATTGACAGGTAGATTCTTTACCACTGAGCCACATTTGCTATAGGAGGATTAAAAGCTGAAATAAATATACCACAGAACCTGGCACATAATAAGCACTCAGTGTTACTGCATTCTGCTTGAGTAAATTTTATAATCCTCTTTTATCTCAGCTATGCCCAGCAAAATACACCTAAGGCAATTTTTCCTTTTTGATTAATTTATCTATTAGAATCCATCTTTCAGTCTAATTAAAACAAGATTCAGTGTGAAGAAATCTGTGAAACAATGGGCCTCACACCTCAACTAAAAACCACTGAATTCCACATAAACAGGCAATCTATCATGTTTCCCTGCATTTATAGAGTTATCAACTAAGTTGGTCATTTTTAAATTTCTCAAAAAATTTCCTTTAAGAGCAATATTTTATTTGCAATTCCTTATCTACATTCTCACACACTTTAAAAGAGCTTGAGATGAAGAAATAGTCTTATACGTTTTTTGAGGCTTGCTTGGTTTCTTGCTGCTGCTGCTAAGTCGCTTCACTCATGTCCGACTCTGTGTGACCCGAGATGACAGCCCACCAGGCTCACCCGTCCCTGGGATTCTCCGGGCAAGAACACTGGAGTGGGTTGTCATTTCCTTCTCCAATGCATGAAAATGAAAAGTGAAATTGAAGTTGCTCAGTCATGTCTGACTCCTAGCGACCCCATGGACTGCAGCCCACCAGGCTCCTCCGTCCATGGGATTTTCCAAGCAAGAGTACTGGAGTGGGGTGCCATTGCCTTCTCTGAAACCAAAATTGAATGGATTCAGGTTCCAAGTTCTTTTTGTATTTTCATATTTTGTGACAGTTTGGGAAGAGTCTAGATAATACTAGCTATGTTCAAGAAATGCTAATCTGGTTGTAAAACTTTCAAATGATTAGCCTATGCACCTTTATGTTTTCTAAGAAAAATATACATTTTTAATAACCTGACTTTTCAAATATGCTGTGGTAATACTTAACTCTATGAAGAAACTAGGTTTTCCCTGAAACATGTTAAATTTAAATGAATCTTTACTATATACCTAAGGAATGCTTCATGTGAAGTTTCTAGTATGGCTTATATTGTGTAAGAGTGGCCTTTTCTAAAAATCAAGCCATAAAAAAATACAAGCAATTATCAAATTGCTGATGGTGATACTTTTAAAGCTTCAAAACAACGGAAGAAATTACAAATGAAAATATGGATGTTTGCTTATACAAAAAAATAAAACGAGTATAATAAAAACAAAACTAAAATGTCAATCACATCATCTTTTTCACTACATATGTATTATATACATGTGTATACATGTCATATGCATCCATATGTATGTATATATAAACACATATATGGGTGACTGAATGGATACTGCCTGCTTTGTACAACAATGGCAAATAATGGTAAAAAAAATAACTTGTAACAAAAGAATTGAAAGAGTCATAGTGGTTTGTTGAAAATATTGGTGATTTTTCTTTCCATCTCTCTATGTTTAATTTATTTCAGAGTAAGAACACACTTATTTTTTCAACAATATGATAATAAATAGCTTTTCAACTACTTATTTATAGTTATACACAGTCTAAATAAACACTGACAGGGTTGGGGACTATAAATATTTTAGATTTTATAGCAAGCTTTCACACTGTACCTCTCCAGAAAAGAAAGAAAGAAATCCCTGAAGAATCCTCAGTCGGAAGTTGAACAGAAGAAACATTTGCCTTAAATAGAGTAATAAAGTTAAAAATTATAACAAAATATTCTACTATATAGGATGAGTTTTAGTCTCTTACAGAGAAAACCTTAACCTCTTCAAGGCTGAGGGTAGCTGTTTTGCAAGGGATGCGTGACACATTGCTGTAGTACATGAATGTTTCCACAAGGGGGCAGAAGAACAATACAGTTCCATATATATATATATTTTTTAAATTCCATGCTAGAATTCTTGCTCTGCAGCTTAATTTTACCAGCTACAAAATTATTACTATCAATACTCTTAAGCTGTAACATCTCAATGTGTTCATTCAACTACTTCAGATTTCATTCTAAAATATCCTGTGTTATTGATAAAACTGACAAAACATGACAACAGTAGAAATATACACATACATTGTTGTTCTTCAGTCAATAAGTTGTGTCTGACTCTTTGCGACCTCATGGATTGCAGCATGCCAGGCTCGTCTGTTCTCCACTATCTCCTGGAGTCTTCTCAAACTCATGTCCATTGAGTCAGTGACGCTATCCAACCATCTCATCCTCTCTCTCCCTCTTCTCCTCGTGCCTTCAGTCTTTCCCAGCAGCAGGGTCTTTTCCAGTGAGTTGGCTCTTCACATCAGGTGGCCAAAGTATTGGAGCTTCAGCTTCAGCATCAGTCCTTCCAATGAATATTCAGGACTGATTTCCTTTAGGATTAACTGGTTGGATTTCCTTGCAGTCCAGGGGACTCTCAAGCATCTTCTGCAGTGTACCACAATTCGAAAGCATCATTTTTTCAGCACTCAGCCTTCTTTATGGTACTCTCACATCCATACGTGACTACTGGAAAAACCATAGCTTGACTACACACACCTTTGTTGGCAAAGTGATGTATCTGCTTTTTAACAGCTGTCTAGGTTTGTCATAGCTTTCCTTCCAAGAAACAAGCATCTTTTAGTTTTGTGGAATCATCTGCAGTGATTTTGGAGCCCAAGAAAATAAAGTCTGTCACAGTTTCCATTGTTTCTCCATCTATTTGCCACGAAGTGACAGGACTGGATACCATGATCTTAGTTTTTTGAGGGTTGAGGTTCAAGTCAGCTCTTCACTCTCCTCTTTCACCTTCATCAAGAGCTTTAGTTCTTCCTCACTTTCTGCCACTAGAGTGCTATCATCTTCATAGCTGAAGTTGTTGATATTCCTCCCAGCAATCTTGATTTCAGTTTGCAATTCATCCAGCCTGGCATTTCCCATGATGTACTTTGCACGTAAGGAGCCTTGTCGTACTTCTTCCCCCATTTTGAACCAGTCAGTCGTTCCATATCCAGTTCTAACCAGCAAACACATCCATAACTGAGCATCATTTCTGCTTTGGCTCAGCCTCTTCATTCTTTTTGGAGCTATTTCTCCACTGTTCGCCAGTAGCACACTGGACACCTTCTGACCTGGGGCGGAGAGAGGGCGGTTCATTTTCTGGTGTCATATATTTTTGCCTTTTCATACCATTCATTTGGTTCTCAGGGCAAGAATACTGGAGTGGTTTGCCATCCCCTCCTCCAGTGGAACACGATTTGTTAAAACTCTTCACTATGACCCGTCCATCTTGGCCCTACATGGTATGACTCATAGCTTTATTGAGTCACACAAGCCCCCACACCATAACAAGGCTGTGACCCATGAAAGGGACACATCTGTATTATTTTCTTTTTCTTGGACTTTTGAAAGCCACAGCTTTGATATAAGCACATTTTTGCTTTTGTTTTGTTTTCTTTATTCATTCAATAGTCTTTAAGAATGGGTCCTTAACCAACATATCTCAGAAAGGTACCATCAGAGTAGAAGAAATCAGATGGAATCAAAGAAACTTAGCATGTCTGACCTTTGAGAAGGCTTTAGTCATCACCTGGTCCAAATCTCTCATGTTATCAGTGGAGAAACTGGCATCCTGAAAATAACATGCCCAAATGCACATGTTATGTTAAAGTCAGAGGCAAGACTAGAAGGCATATATCCTGAAAACCATATCAGTGTAGTAAGAATCAGAAAATGCTTAAGGTTTGGTGGTATGAAGATGTCATCTAGATGGGCTGATAATTCTGACCTCTTTCTGTGCCATATCTCAAAGGCCCAACTCTGTCATTGCAGTGTCAAGTGTCATGTACAGCGTGGTCTAGGATAGAATTTACATCTTAACTCCCACATACATGTCTTTTTGCCATTTCAGAGCCCAGATTCTCCAGATGTCCTTAGCAAAATCAATCGTGATCCTTCTCAACTTGATCTGAGAGGAACATCTCTCTTATGTCAAGACTAGGGTAAAATGATCATTTCCTACTAAGTGCTATTCAACAGAGAGATACAGAGGCTCAGAATGATAAGGGACCTTAGAAATATTCTAGATGGAGATTTCATTAAACCAGCCATTAAATGGGTAACAGGCTGTTACCCAGTTTCTTTTCATTGGCTTTGAGACAGCAAGCTTAGCATGAATGCTAGCAGTCAGTAGCAATATCTATATAGTCAAAGTTATAAAAATTATTCTGACCTCTCTCTGTGCCATATCTCAAAGGCCCAACTCTGTCATTGCAGTGTCAAGTGTCATGTACAGCGTGGTCTAGGATAGAATTTACATCTTAACTCCCACATACATGTCTTTTTGCCATTTCAGAGCCCAGATTCTCCAGATGTCCTTAGCAAAATCAATCGTGATCCTTCTCAACTTGATCTGAGAGGAACATCTCTCTTATGTCAAGACTAGGGTAAAATGATCATTTCCTACTAAGTGCTATTCAACAGAGAGATACAGAGGCTCAGAATGATAAAGGACCTTAGAAATATTCTAGATGGAGATTTCATTAAACCAGCCATTAAATGGTGGACAGGCTGTTACCCAGTTTCTTTTCATTGGCTTTGAGACAGCAAGCTTAGCATGAATGCTAGCAGTCAGTAGCAATATCTATATAGTCAAAGTTATAAAAATGTGCTGAGAAAATTGATCGTGCACATATAACATGATTTACAGTGCCTTTTCAGTCAGTCATTAAAGCATTTTTATGAAAACGCTGTAAAAGATACTTAATATTCAACATTTTTAAAAAGTTACTTAACATTCAACTTTTGTTGTCAGTTCCCAATCCTCACCTCAATATACCCTTTGCTAACACATAAATACACTTCACTGACTTTTGCTTGAGGGACAGATTATATGTTGAAAACCAAATTATAATGAAAATACTGTTTTCTTGGGTCTTTGAACTTTCTTAGCATCAGCCTGCAGAGCCCCATCCCCCCCAAAATTTTCCTTCCCCCTGCCAGTCATTCGTCCACACATCCAACACTGGATGTTCTCAGATACACAGGCCACCAATTCCTGTGCTCTCTGAGGAGTGCAAGAGAAAAACCATCCCATTCTGGCATCCCCTAGTGACGATGCCAATACTCCTGTTTGAATACTATATATTCTTTTTTTTCTTTCTAATTTTTCCAAATGAAGTAGTAGATGCATTTATCAGCCCCTTACTTTTCTTTCTATAGTTTTATTTTATGCATTTGTATCCTTAAACATTATCTTGTTTAATTGTGCAGGCTCTCTTTTCTCCATATCCTCACTCCTCAGGGTGAACCCCACAGTTGTGATGTCCCTCCCACGTATGGGTCATTGCACCAAAGGTGTTTTGGCTAGACCACATTTCTGGCCCTCCTACCTGTCTTGATGTGGCATTTTCTTTATATCCTTAGCTGTAGAAAATCTGTTTTGCGAGTGTTCATGTCATTCTTAGACATGGTTGTTCTATACATAGCTGTAGTTTTGTTGTGTCTATGAGAGGAAGTGACCTCAGGATCTTTCTACTCTTCTAACTTGATCTGGGCCCTACTTGGGAATTATTTTGCCTAGTTTTCTACTGGATTGTCTGTGAATTTTTAAAATATAGTCCTCATATATTGCAGACACTAATACATTGTCAGTTATATGTGTTGCAATTTTTCCTTCTACTTTATGCTTTGTCTTTTAGTTTTATTCATGGGTCTTGAAAGAACAGTGTGCTGAACCTTAATATGAGTGATTTTAAAACATTTTCTTTGTAGCATTTTCTTTCTATATATTAAGATAGTTTTCTACCCCCAAAGACTTAATGTTATTATCTTTCCTTCTAAACAGCTTAATAGTTTTCCTAGTCACAGGAAATCTAGATATATCAGGAATTGATTTGTATTTCATCTCTGGTCTCTCTTTCCTGTACTGCTTGTCTATTTCTTTGAAAATATCCCAAGTATTTTAATTGCCATAGCTTCATAAAATCTCTTGAAATATAGTGAGGTAACACCTTTCCACATCTTGGACTATTTTGGGGGTCATGATTTTCAAAATATCTTTTTACACATTAGCTTCTCAAGTTACCCAAAAAGGAAAGGCATGGATTTTGACTTTAATTTTATTGTATTTATTAATCAAATGGGAAAAACTTATATCTTTACAGTACAACATATCTTTATAATACCTTTACAAACTTTTAGAGCTTTTTAATCCATAAACATGATGTTTCTCACCATTTACTTAGATTTATTTAATGCCTTTCAGTAAAATTAATAGAACTTTCTCTTCAAAAATCTTGCATATTTTGGGGCAAGACAGTCCTAGATAATCTATAATTGTTGATGATTTTATAACTAGTACCATTTTTATTTTCTAACTCTGAATAGCTGGAAGATATAAATACTTTTTACATGTATTGACCATGCATCCCAACATTTTGAAAAATCATATTAATTCCAAAAAATTATCTGCATATATTCTGGATTTTGTATATAAATCATCCTATTGCAATTATTTGCAATAGTATTTTTTCTAATCCTGAATTTTTTACTGCCTTACTGTACTGACTCAGACATTGAAGTGAAAGTGAAAGTGCAAGTCTTTGAGTCATGTCTGACTGTAGCCCACCAGGCTCTTCTATCCATGGAATTCTCCAGGCAAGAATACTGGAGTGCATAGACATTCCCTGCTCCAGGGGATCTTCCCAACCCAGGTATCTAACCCGGGTCTTCTGCCTTACAAGCAGACACCATCTGAGCCACCAGGGAAATCATACTCAAATATTTGTTGTTGATGTTCACTCAATTAGTTGTGTCTGACTCTTTGCAACCTCATGGACTGCAGGATGCCAGGCTTCCCTGTCCTTAACCATCTCCCAGAGCTTGCTCAAACTCACATCCATTGAGTCTGTGATGCCATTCAACCATCTCATCCTCTGTCGTCTCTTTCTCCTCCTGCCTTCAATTTTTACCTGCATCAGGGTCTTTTCTAATGTGTCAGCTCTTCATATCAGGTGGCCAAAGTACTGGAATTTGAGCTTCAACATCAGTTCTTCCAGTGAATATTCAGGCTTGATTTCCTTTATGATTGACTGGTTGAATGTCCTTGCAGTCCAAGGGACTCTCAAGAGTCTTCTCCAACACCACAGTTCAAAAGCATCAATTCTTTGGTGTTCAGCTTTCTTTATGGTCCAGCTATCACATCCATGCATGACTACTGGAAAAAACCATAGCTTTGACTAGACAGACCTTTGTCAGCAAAGTAATGTCTCTGCTTTTAAATATTCTGTTTAGGTTGGTCACAGCTTTTCTTCCAAGGAGCAAGCATCTTATAATTTCATGGCTGCAGTCACAATCTGCAATGATTTTGGAGCCAAAGAAAACAGTCTCTCACTGTGTCCATTGTTTCCCCATCTATTTGTCATGAAGTGATGGGATCAGATGCCATGATCTTCTTCTTTTTTTTTTTAATGTTGAATTTTAAGCTAGCTTTTCAAGCTCCTCTTTCATGTTCATCAGTGGGCACTTCAGTTCTTCTCCCATAAGGATGGTGTCATCTGCTTTTCTGAGGTTATTGGTATTTCTCCCAGCAATCTTGATTACAGCTTGTGATTCCACCAGCCTAGCATTTCTGATGATGTACTCTGCATATAAGTTAAATAAGCAAGGTGGCAATATACAGCCTTGACTTACTCCTTTTCCTATTTGGAACTAGTCTGTTGTTCCATGTCTGGTTCTAACTGTTCCTTCTTGACCTGCATGCAGATTTCTCAGGTGTCAGGTCAGATGGTCTGGTATTCCCATCTCTTTAAGAATTTTCTACAGTTTGTTGTGATCCACACAGTCTGTGGGCAGGATTCCCCTAGAAAAAATGGAGTAACCATCATGGTCAACAAAAGAGTCGGAAATGCAGTACTTAAATGCAATCTCAAAATTGACAGAATGATCTCTGTTCGTTTCCAAGGCAAACTACTCAATATCACGGTAATCCAAGCCTATGCCCTGACTAGTAATGCTGAAGAAGGTGAGGTTGAATGGTTCTATGAAGACCTACAAGACCTGCGAGAACTAACACCCAAAAAAAGGTGTCCTTTTCATTATAGGGGACTGGAATATAAAAGTAGAAAGTCAAGAAACATCTGGAGTAACAGGAAAATTTGGCCTTGAAGTACAGAATGAAGCAGGGCAAAGGCTAACAGAGTTTTGCCAAGAGAATGCACTGGTCATACCAAACACCCTCTTCTAACAACTCAAGAGAAGACTCTACACATGGACATCACCAGATGGTCAACAACAAAATCAGATTGATTATATCCTTTGCAGCCAAAGAAGGAGAAGCTCTATATAGTCAGCAAAAACAAGACCAAGAATGGACTGTGGCTCAGATCATTAACACCTTATTGCCAAATTCAGACTTAAATTGAAGAAAGTGGGGAAAACGACTAGACCATTTCGATATGACCTAAATCAAATCCCTTATGACTATACAGTGGAAAATAGAAATAGATTTAAGGGACTATATCTGATAGACAGAGTGCCTGATAAACTATGGACAGAGGTTTGTGACATTGTACAGAAGACAGGGAGCAAGACCATCCCCAATAAAAGGAAATGCAAAGAAGCAAAATGGCTGTCTGAGGAGGCCTTACAAATAGCTGTGAAAAGATGAGAAGTGAAAAACAAAAAAGGAAAGAAAAGATATACCCATTTGAAGGCAGAGTTCCAAAGAATAGCAAGGAGAGATAAGAAAGCCTTCCTCAGATATCAATGCAAAGAAATAGAGGNAAAGAAGCAAAATGGCTGTCTGAGGAGGCCTTACAAATAGCTGTGAAAAGATGAGAAGTGAAAAACAAAAAAGGAAAGAAAAGATATACCCATTTGAAGGCAGAGTTCCAAAGAATAGCAAGGAGAGATAAGAAAGCCTTCCTCAGATATCAATGCAAAGAAATAGAGGAAAACAATGGAATGAGAAAGACTAGAGATCTCTTCAAGAAAATTGGAGATACCAAGGGAACATTTCGTGCAAACATAGGATCTGAAAAGGACAGAAATGGTATGGAGCTAACAGAAGCAGAATATATTAAGAAGAGGTGGCCAGAATACACAGAAGAACTGTACAAAAAAATGTCTTCATGATCCAGATAATCATGAAGGTGTGATCATTCACACTCACCTAGAGCCGGATATCCTGGAATGTGAAGTCATGTGGGCCTTAGGAAGCATCAGAACAAGTAAAGCCAGTGAAGGTGATAGAACTCCAGTTGAACTATTTCAAATGCTAAAAGATGATACTATGAAAGTGTGGCTCTCAATATGTCAGCAAACTTGGAAAACACAGCAGTGGCCACAGGACTGGGAAAGGTCAGTTTTCATTCCAATCCCAAAGAAAGGTAATGCCAAAGAATGCTCAAACTACCACACAATTGCACTCATCTCACTTACTAGCAAAGTAATACTCAAAATTCTCCAAGCCAGGCTTCAGCAATATGTGAACTGTGAAGTTCCAGATGTTCAAGCTATTTTAGAAAAGGCAGAGGAACCAGAGATAAAATTGTCAACATCTGCTGGATCATAGAAAAAGCAATAGAGTTCCAGAAAAAAACATCTATTTGTGCTTTATTGACTATGCCAAAGCCTTTGACTGTGTGGATCACAATAAACTGTGGAAAATTCTGAGAGATGGGAATACCAGACCACCTGACCTGCCTCTTGAGAAACCTGTATACAGGTCAGGATATAACAGAACTGGACATGGAACAATAGACTGGTTCCAAATAGGAAAAGGAGTATGTCAGGACTGTATTGTCACTCTGCTTATTTAACTTATATGCAGAGTACATCATGAGAAACACTTGGCTGGAGGAAGCACAAGCTGGAATCAAGATTGTTGGGATAAATATCAATAACCTCAGGTATGCAGATGACAGCACCCTTATGGCAGAAAGTGAAGAAGAACTAAAGAACCTCTTGATGAAAGTGAAAGTGGAAAGTGAAAAAGTTGGCCTAAAGCTCAACATTCAGAAAACGAAGATCATGGCATCTGGGCCCATCACTTCATGGCAAGTAGATGGGGAAACAGTGGAAACAGCAGAGATGTGTATAAGAGACAGCCTCTGGGGAGCTGATCTCTGGCTGAGACCCTCCTGGCAGATGTCAACCATCCAGGATCCCAG
>SJYX01019981.1:439052-456882 GCA_006410675.1 Oreotragus oreotragus
ATGTATGGATGTGAGAGTTGGACTGTGAATAAGGCTGAGCACTGAAGAATCGATGTTTTTGAACTGTGGTGTTGCAGAAGACTCTTGAGAATTCCTTGGACTGCAAGGAGATCCAACCAATCCATTCTGAAGGAAATCAGCCCTGGGATTTCTTTGGAAGGAATGATACTAAAGCTGAAACTCCAATACTTTGGCCACCGCATGCGAAGAGTTTACTCATTGGAGAAGACTGATGCTGGGAGGGATTAGGGGCAGGAGAGAAGGGGACAACAGAGGATGAGATGGCTGGATGGCATCCCTGACGCGATGGATGTGAGTCGGAGTAAACTCCGGGAGTTGGTGATGGACAGGGAGGCCTGGCGTGCTGCGATTCATGGGATTGCAAAGAGTCAGACACGACTGAGCAACTGAAGTGAACTGAACTGATGATAATTTTTGATATTTATACACACATGATAACATATACATCAACTCCAGAAGTTACCTCATGCAACTTTATAAACTCATCTTTCCTGTTAATACTTGCTGCTTTTCTCCAAGGCAAATACTGATATGCTTTCTGTGACAATAGATCAGTTTAAATATTTTCGGAATTTATGTAGATGGAATCAAACAAAATTATTTCCTGTCTTCTTTCTTTCACTCAGTATAATTATTTTGATTAATCCATGTTGCTGTGTGTATCTATAATTTATTCATTTCTATGATTGAATTGTATTCCATTGTGTGGATACACCAAATTTTGTTTTTTCCCCTTGTTGGTGTACATTTCGATTGTTTCTTTTTTTTTCCATTATATGTAAATCTGTTATGAACATTTGTGTATAGTTCTTTGCATCACATATGTTTTTGTGTCTCTTCAAATAATGCAAAGGTTTAAAATGGATCAATCATGTCATAGGTAAATGTTTAGCTTTTTACCAATCCGCTAAACTGTTTCTCAAATTGATTATGCTATTTACATTCTGATTAGCAGAACTGTAGCATTTCAGTGATCCATATCCTGAAGGACACAATACCACCAGTTATTTTCAATTTTAGGCCTTCTAATAAATACATAGTAGTGTTTCATTGTGATATAGCATTTCCTTAGTGATAGATGACTAACAATTTTTGCATGTGTTTATTTGCCATCCTTATATATTCTTTGATGAAGTGTCTGTTTAAATATTTTGCTTATTTTTTATTTGGTTGTTTGATTCCTTATTATTGAGTTTTGAGAATTCTTTATATGTACTCGATACAACTCTTTTATCAGATATGTGACTGGCAAACATTTTCTCACAAGCTGTGATTTGTCTTTTCATTCTCTTTACAGTGTTTTTCAATTTTTGGAATTTGAATGAAGTCCAATTTACCTTTTTTTCCATATCAGTGAAGACCATATTAATGGTTTTGGGGATCTGAAAAATGGTTTCAAAGTGACAAATACTTTCTCTTGGGTTTTCATATGGAAGCATATAGAAGCATTATTGAGGTCCATGATCCATTTTGAGTAAATTTTTATATGGTGTGATATAGAGATAAAAATTAATTTGTTTTGCATGTGGCTACACAATTGCTCCAGACTCAAATTTTTAAAAGACTATTATCTCTCTTTCAATCTTTCTTCGAATCTCTGTTGATAATCAATTTGTCTATATGTGCATATGTTTTCCCATTTTGTAGATGGATTGTTTTTCTTTTTACTGTTAAGTTTTGAGAGTTCTTTTAATACCTAGAAATGAGTCTTCTGTCACACATGTGGTTTTTAGATATATCCTCTAAGACTGTAGCTTGTTATTTTATCCTCATAAAAAGGTTTTATAACAAAAAATTTTAATTTTGACAAGGCCCATTTTGTTGTGTTTTCTTTTATGGATCATGCTTTTGGTGTTACAGTTAACATTTGACTTAACTCTAGGTCTTGAAATTTTTCTCCATCTTTTTTTTTTTTTCAAGTTTTATACTTTCATATTTTGTTTCCAAATTTATGATCTATTTTGAGTAATTTTTGGTGTTATAAGACACTTTTTATTTGAGCATAATTTTAAGTTTATGGAAGAGTTATATACACAGCACAGTTTCACCCAATTTCTACAAATGTAAACATCTTACATTGCCATGGTACATATTTCAAAACTAAGAAATTAACAAAGATACATTACTATGAGCCATGCCATGTAGGGCCACCCAAGATGGACAGGTCATGGTGGAGAATTTGGACAAAATGTGGTCCACTGGAGAAGAGAATGGAAAACCACTTCACTACTGTTGCCGTGAGAACCCCATGAACAGTATGAAAAGGCAAAATGATAGGACACAGAAACATGAGCTCCCCAGTTAGGTAGATGCCCAATATGCTACTGGAGATCAGTGGAGAAATAATTCCAGAAAGAATGAAGAGAAAGAGCCAACCAAAAGTAACACACAGCTGTGAATGTGACTGGTGATGGAAGTAAAATCTGATGCTGTAAAAAGCAAGATTGCATAGGAATCTTGAATGTTAGGTCCATGAGTCAAGGCAAATCAGATGTGTTCAAACAGGAAATGGCAAGAGTGCACATCGACATTTTAGGAATAAATGAACTAAAATGGACTGGAATTGGTGAATTTAACTCAGATGACAATTATATCTACTACTTTGGACCAGAATCCCTTAGAAGAAATGGAGTAGTCATCATAGTCAAAAAAAAAAAAAAAAAAAGAGCCTGAAATGCAGTACTTGGATGCAATCTCAAAAACAACAAAATGATCTCTGTTCATTTCCAAGGCAAACCATTCAATATCACAGTAATCCAGGTCTATGCCCCAACCAATAATGCAGAAGATGTTGAAGCTGAACAGTTCTATGAAGGCCTACAAGATCTAGAACTAACACCCCAAAAAGATGTCCTTTTCATTATAGGGAACTGGAATGCAAAAACAGGGAGTCAAGAGATGTCTGGAGTAACAGGCAAATTTGGCCTTGGAGTACAAAATGAAGCAGGTCAAAGGCTAACAAGTTATTTACAAGACAATGCAAAGATCATAGCAAACATCTTCTTTCAACAGCACAAGAGAAGACTCTACACATGCACATCATCATATGGTCAATGCCAAGATCAGATTGATTATATTTGTAGTTAAATATGGAGAAGCTCTGTACAGTCAGCAAAAACAAGACTGGGAGCTGACTACAGCTAAGATCATGAACTCCTTATTGGCNAATGCAAAGATCATAGCAAACATCTTCTTTCAACAGCACAAGAGAAGACTCTACACATGCACATCATCATATGGTCAATGCCAAGATCAGATTGATTATATTTGTAGTTAAATATGGAGAAGCTCTGTACAGTCAGCAAAAACAAGACTGGGAGCTGACTACAGCTAAGATCATGAACTCCTTATTGGCAAATTCAGACTTAAATTGAAGAAAATAGGGAAAACCACTAGACCATTCAGGTATGACCTAAATCAAATCCCTTATGATTATACAGTAGAAGTGAGAAATAGATTTAAGGGACTAAATCTGATAGAGTGACTGAAGAACTATGGACAGAGGTTCATGACACTGTAGAGGAGGCAGTGATCAAGACCATCCCCAAGAAAAAGAAATGCAAAAAAGGCAAAAATAGTTGTCTGAGGAGGCCTTACATATAGTTGAGAAAGGAAGAGAAGCAAAAAGCAAAGGAGAAAATGAAAGATATACCCATTTGAATGCAGAGTTCCAAAGAATACAAGGAGAGATAAGAAAGCCTTCCTCAGTGATCAATGCAAAGAAATAAAGGAAAACAATAGAATGGGGAAGACTAGAGATCTCTTCAAGAAAACTAGAGATACCAAGGGAATATTTCCTGCAAAGAGGGGCACAATAAAGGACAGAAATGGTATGGACCTAACATAAGCAGATAATATTAAGAAGATGTGGCAAGAATACACAGAAGAACCATACAAAAAAGATCTTCATGACCCAGATAACCACAGTGCTATGATCACTCACTTAGAGCCAAACATCTTGGAATTCAAAGTCAAGTGGGCCTTAGGAAGCATCATGATGAACAAAGCTAGTGGAGGTGATGGAATTCCAGATGAGCTGTGTAAAATCCTAAAAGGTGATTGTGTGTAAGTGCTGCACTCAATATGCCAGCAAATTTGGAAAACTCAGCAGTGTTCGCAGGACTGGAAAAGTTCAGTTTTCATTCTAATACCAAAGAAAGACAATACCAAAGAATGTTCAATCTACCACACAATTGCATTTATCTCACATGCTAGCAAAGTAATGCTCAAAATTCTCCAAGCCAGGCTTCAACAATATGTGAACCGTGAACTTCCAGATGTTCAAGCTGGATTTAGAAAAGGCAGAGAAACCTGAGATCAAATGGCCAACATCCATTAGATCACAGAAAAAGCAAGAGAGTTCCAGAAAAACATCTACTTCTGCTTTATTGACTATACCAATAAAGCACTTTGTGTGGATCACAACAAACTGTGGAAAGTTCTTCAAGAGATTGGAATATCAGACCACCACCTTATCTGCCCCCTGAGAAATCTGCATAAATGGCCAACATCCATTAGATCACAGAAAAAGCAAGAGAGTTCCAGAAAAACATCTACTTCTGCTTTATTGACTATACCAATAAAGCACTTTGTGTGGATCACAACAAACTGTGGAAAGTTCTTCAAGAGATTGGAATATCAGACCACCACCTTATCTGCCCCCTGAGAAATCTGCATGCAGGTCAAGAAGCATTAGTTAGAACTGGACATGGAACAACAGACTGGTTCCAAATCAGGAAAGGAATACGTCAAGGCTGTATATTGTCACACTGCTTATTTAATTTAAATGCAGAGTACATCATGCAAAACACTAGGCTGGATGAAGCACAAGCTGGAATTAAGATTGCCAGGAGAAATAATAACCACAGATACGCAGATGACACCACCCTTATGAAAGAAAGCGAAGAAATAAAAAGCCTCTTGATGAAAGTGAAAGAGGAGAGTGAAAAAGTTGGCTTAAAACTCAGCATTCAGAAAACTATGACCATGGCAATCAGTGCCATCACTTCATGGCAAATAGATGGGGAAACAATGGAAACAGTGACAGATTTTATTTTTCCTGGGCTCCCAAATCACTGCAGGTGGTGACTGCAGCCATGAAATTAAAAGATGCTTGCTCCTTGGAAGAAAAGCTATGACCAAACTAGACAGCATATTAAAAAGCAGAGACATTACTTTGTTGATAAAACTCCATCTAGTCAAAGCTATGTTTTTTCCAGTATTCATGTATGGATGTGAGAGTTGGACTATAAAGAAGGAAGACGGCTGAAGAATGGATGCTTTTGAACTGTGGTGTTGGAAAAGACTCTTGAGAGTCCTTTGGACCTCAAAAAGATGCAAGTAGTCCATCCTAAAGGAAATCAGTCCTGAATAGTCATTGGATGGACTGAGGTTGAAGCTGAAACTCCAGTACTTTGGCCATCTGATGCAAATAACTGACTCATTGGAAAAGACCCCGATGCTGGTAAAGATTGAAGGTGGGAGGAGAAGGGGACGACAGGATGAGATGGTTGGATAGCATCACCAACTCTATGTACATGAGTTTGAGTAGGCTCCAGGAGTGGGTGATGGACAGGGAAGTAGTCCATGGAGTTGCAAAGAGTTGCACATGACTGAGTGACTGAACTGAACTGATTAACAAAACTCCAGTTTTATATGAATTTAAACAACTTTTCCACTAATACCTTTTTCCCCCAAGATCTAATCCATCCTTCTCTTCATTTTGAATTGAATGCTATTTTTTGTCTTGTTAATATAGATACACCATCTGTCTTTTGGCTGACTTGCCTAATATGTCTTTTTCATGTTTTTACTTTTAACTATTATGTGTCCTTGTGTTTAAGGTATGTGTTTTGTAAGCAGTGAATGTCTCAATTTAAGAATATAGTTTATTTCAACTTGTCACATTATGATATCATTTATCCTTCTCCCTTTTCCAACTTTCCATTATGTTGATTTTTATAAATATTGATTTTAGTGTAATTATAGCTATTTTTTGGCCTCCCTGGTAGCTCAGTGGTAAAGAATTTGTCTGCCAATACAGGAGACGAGGGTTCAATCCCTGTGTTGGGAAGATCCCCTGCAGAAGGAAATGGCAATCCACTTCAGTATTCTTGCCTAGGAAATCCGATGGACAGAGGAACCTAGAGGGCTACAGTCGATGGCGTTGCAAAGAATTGGACAGGACTTAGTGAATAAACAACAGCAACAAACAGCTATTTTTACTATTCTCTCACATTCTCACATCCATTTCACCACAATGAAATTTATCATGGTAATCTATCACATTTTCTTCTATGTGTCCTTAAGCAACTACCAGAATTTTTTCTCTTCTTAAAAAGTATTTCATCCATAACTGTTTTGCCTTATCTCTTGTAACAAAATTTCTGGGACTTATATGCCTGGGAATGATTTAATTTTGCATATATATTTAAATGACAGTTTAAATAAATACATATGCTAAATTTTACATTCTTTTTCTTCAGTTTCTTACAACTCATGCTGCTATTTGAAAATCTAAGTCTCCATATAACTCTTGTTTATTTTATGTAAGCTTTCAGAATTTTCTGTCTGTAAGCTTTTAGAATTTCCTTTTTTGTTTGACATTTAGAAAAATTTCACTCATGTGACTCTCTGTATGTGTGTGTGTGTGTGCTGCAATTTATTTCTCCGTTTCCAGTATACTCTGAATCACTTCCATTTTGCTACTTTTATGCTTTGTTAATTCTGAGAAACTTATCTCCATTGATTTTACAAATACATCCTTCTCTGCATTTTCATTTCTCTGTTTTTCTGAGGTTCTTATTATCCAGATACTAACATATCAATTCACATATTTCAATATTTTTCTTTTCCCATTTCGTTTTGTTTCTTCTTGAATATTTCCTCCACTAAAAGTTCTTCACTATGCAGTTGCTCTAAGCTTCAGAACAAGACCATATCTGCAGTTTTTGCACACTCTTCCCAGTATTGCACACAGAATCTATTATTTTCATTTCAAGCTCCTGACTTCTCATGTAATTTTTCAGGCAAGAATACTGGAGTGGGTTGCCATTTTCTACTCCAAGGGAGCTTCCTGACCCAGGGATCAAACCTGCATCTCTGGTGTATCCTACACTGGCAGGCGAACTCTTTACCACTGTGCCACCTGGGAAGTCCCATATTATCTACTTCAGGTGATAATACTCTCCTGTATCCACTGCAGGTGGCAGGGCAGACATCTTTTCGTTATTTAAGGTTTTAGCTGTTCCTAGTGTCATATAAGAGGTGTGCATTTCTGTTGCCTTATTCTCCTTGTGAATTCCAAGAAGAGAAGAAAAATAAGTGACTTTAAACTAATGAGCTCATACTAGAAATCCTGTATTATGGTATTTCATTTCAAGTCTCAAAAAATGAAAGAAAATTTATAATCCTCTTAACTCTGAGCAAGACACAAGGGGAAAATACCAATCGTCTATTTCTCCTCTAACTCCCTAAGACAAATTGTTTTTCTGCACATGAGTCCCTATGAAAAATGACTTTTTCCATGTATACTAGTCATGGTCTTTTATTTGCTCTCTGTCTCAATGTAGTCTCTGAGACATTTGATAATTTTAAAATATTATTTCCTGAGAAATCAGACTTGATTTTGTCTGCCTCATACCACCCTCCCAAAACTTGAACTCTTCTCCCTTCTTCCTAAGTTGACTAGATATTTATGTTTCTATTTTCTCTCACAATATCTGGTAATTAATAGTTCTAAATGTTAACTAATATATTTTGTGCAAAGAGACACAGGTGGGAAACAGTTTCTCCCATGTAACTAGAAGAAAGATTTTGGAGGATCATGTTCACTGTAATATTTATATAGCTGTCGACTCACAGTAATGTGTGTTTTCCTAACTCTGTATTATTCAATGGTAAGGTTGTAATATTTAACAAAAATAATAGAGAGTACCCAGTTACATATAAATTTTAAATATACAAATATAGTGTTTATTGTATTATATATATATATATATTCCTGGGATTCCCTGGTGGCTCAGACAGTAAAGCATCTGCCTGCAATATGGGAGACTTGGGTTCTATCCCTGGGTTGGAAAGATCCCCTGGAGAAGGAAATGGCAACCCACTCCAGTACTCTTGCCTAGAAAATTCCATGGATGGAGCAGCCTGGTGGGCTACAGTCCGTGGGGTCACAAGGAGTCGGACACGACTGAGCGACTTCACTATATTTTATAATACATATTGTATACTATACATTATATGAGAAAATAATTATGTTAATAAAATATACTTTTATTTATATAATATATTGCATAATATATCAGTATATTCTATGAAATGTTTGACAACTTAATGATAATTTTCTTACCGTTTTTCATATAAACTTTTCAAAAGTAGGCATGCTTTGCTTAAAGAAATAGGTGCAATGCCTTTACTAATTCAGTGCAGGCTTTTAATCTAAACAGAAATATTAAGCATATGGAGCTGAATTACAACTTTATTTATCTGACTGAAACCTTGTTTGTAATCAAAATGAATAATTTATGTAGTAACAAGCATTTTCATTATTATATTTTAAGATGTAAAATGATGTCAAAATAAATAAACTTTTATATCTATAATTTTATTCCGTTTTATATTTTTATTTATTTTTAACCATTTATTATTTATTATTATTATTTAATTTACAATATTGTATTGGTTTTGCCATACATCAACATGAATCTGCCATGGGTGTACACATGCTCCCCATCCTGGACCCCCCTCCCACCTCCCTCCCCGTACCATCCCTCTGGGCCATCCCAGTGTACCAGCCCCAAGCATCCTGTATCCTGCACCACTGTCCACCTTATATATACACAAGTTTGTTATTTAACAGCACATTTACCTAATTTGATTTTAGTGAAAACTGATGCTGTAAGAATTCAAGAGCACTGAATATTGCCTGATGCCACATGATTATTTCATATTGAGATATCACCCCTTAATCACATTAATAAATATGTTCTTTTCAGTAATATGAGGAAGATGTAAAAGGTCTCTAGAGAAACCTTTTAATGTTTAATTCTCCATTTACTACTATTACAATGTCAATGAATAGCCACCTGCAAACTCAAAAATATTTGAGATTATTACTTTCTATGAAAGCCTTTTTAAGCATATAAATGTTCTTAAAGAGTATTATAATTTTCTTTTTTAAAAAATAGTAATTTTGAGTTTATATGGTCCTTTATCTTTATTATTCTAATAAATTATTCCATGTTACTGTGACTATAATTCTAACCAAAAATTCTAAAATTCTTACAAAGTTCCTTAATAAATTATTTCAATTACATCATATCTTTTGTATTGACTTTGCACAATGTGCACCATTTTGGCTAGATTTTAATATTAAAGAGATTAGTATCTCATGGTTACTATAGGGACTATAGAGAACAATATATGGCAGCTATTTATCTTTTAAAACTAACATGAAATTATCAAGGTAATACAGGCTTGCAAGTCATTTTTCATTAGAAAAACAGCAAAGTTTATTAAAATCATTTGGATTAACAAAAATAACATCTATTTGGCATTACAGGCAAAACATGTATTTAAACAAGTATTTATACATAATAAACTTTGCTGTTTTTCTAATGAAAAAAGACTTCCAAGCTTGTATTATCTTGATAATTTAATGTTAGTTTTAAAAGATAAATAGCTGCCAGTATTGGAGATGGAAATGATGATACACTCCAGTATTCCTGCCTGGAGAATCCCATGGACAGAGGACCTGCTGGGCTACAGTTCATGGGGTCACAAAGAGCCAGACATGACTGAGCGACTAACACTACACTATTATTTTGGTATATAAACAAGGTATCAGGATATACTATATTTGTAAATATTAACAGGCACATCCAATTTCCATTGGGTTTTAAAGTTAAAATTAAGTAATTAAATGTGTAATAAAAATCATGTTTTTCTTATTGAGTGAGTGTCAAGGATCATAATTTATGTCATAACTTAATGACCATAAATAACTTAGTTAAAACCTATATGTGATATTGATTATGATATTTGGTTGGAATAAAATAATATTTGCATAAATTGTGTATTTTAGGTCCATGTTCTTTTTTCTTTATTTCTGTGGCTATCCAATTTGTCTAGCATTTGTTAAAAAGACCATTCTTTGTCCATTGAATTGCTTTTTCATGTATGTCAAAAATCAGTTGTTCATACCTTTGTGTGGGCTACTTCTAGGTTCTCTATTCTGTTTAATTATCACTATGTCTATCTCTCTGCCAGTACCACTTAGTCTTGATTAGTATAAACATGTAATGTGTCTTTAATTTAGACAATGTACTTCCTCCTACTGTATTTTTCACCAGAATGTTTTTTTACCTATTCTAGTTTCTTGGTCTTTTCAGTACAGATTTTAGAATAATCTTGTTCTTATTTACAGTCTTGTTAGAATTTTATTAGGAATTACTTAAAACCTGTATATCAAATGGGTGGGTGAATTAACACCTTTGTCATGATGAATCTTCCAATTCATGAATTTGTGTCTCTAGTTATTTAGGTCTTTGATTTTTTTTTTAAATCAGCATTTTGTAAATTTTCAGCATATGAGTTCTGCACATGATTTGTTAGATTTACATCTAAGTATTTCATATTGAGTGATTATATTTCAATATTGCATTTCAATAACAGGTATTTCAAATATTGATTTTCACATGTTCATTGTTAGTATGCAAAAATACAATTGATCTTTATATATTGATTTATATCCTGTAGTCTAATCAAATACATTTATTAATTTCAGAATATTTGGAGAGATATTCTACATAGAAAACCATGATTTCCACATATGAAAGCAATTTGACATTTATTTCCCTTTTATTTTTTTATTGTGTTAAATAGAATTTCCAGTACTTTGTTGGTTAACAAGTAAGAAATATTCAGCTAATAGTTTTAGTTTTAGTTGTTTGTTTTTTTTTAAGTGAAATGCAAAAGAATAAGTGTAGGCTACTTGAGCGTATAGGAACCTCAGAGATAGACTGTGAACATTTGCAAGGTAATGTCCATGAAATGGGCTTCCCTGGTGCCTCAGGTGGTAAAGAATTTTCTTACAATGCAGGAGATGAGGGTTCAATCCCTGGGTCAGGAAGATCCCCTGGAGAAGGAAATGCCTATTCCCTGAAATGGATGAGAAATTCTAGTCCATGAAATAGATGAGAAAGACTGGGTCAGGGTTGAAGGAAGTGAGAAGCCATTGTTGAAAGAAAGTCATGAAGCTTTGCCCCAAATCTTCTCCTCTATGGAACAAATGCCTTACATTTTTAGGGGATGGGCAGCTAATCTAGTTTTGCCCAGGGCACAGAATAAGACCCATTGAAGCTGGCTATAGAGGAAAGTAAAATAATCTCTACTCCTGCATGCTCAGTTGTATCCAATTCTTTGTGACCCCATGGAGTGTGTCCCACCAGGCTCTTCTGTCCATGGGATTCTCCAGGCAAGAATACTGGAGTGGGTTGCATTTTCTTCTTCAGGGGATCTTCCTGACCCGGGGATTGAACCATGTTTCCTGCATTGGCAAGTGGGTTCTTTATCACTAGTGCCACCTGAGAAGTCCTCATTACTCCTTGGAGAGAGATAAAACAATCATCATGGCTCAGATCACTAGAGGTTCCTGACACGGGAGATGTAAGTTCCATCCCTAAGTGGGGAAGATCCCATGGAGTAGAAAATGGCAAAACAATCCAATATTCTTGCTTGGAAATTTTCATGGTCAGAAGAGCTTGGTGGGCTACATAAAATCCATAGGATTGCAAAAGAGTCACTGAGTCATTGATCATGCACATATGCACAGTTGACAGGGACAGCATTGCTGAGATAGGACTGGCAGTGAGGGCCTAGTATCTCACCTACCTAAGATTTAGATTGTACCAGGGGAACAGAGAAGATCCCCCAACATCAGGCTAGCATGCAGTAACAAGCCACAGAAGTCTACTGATAGAAGGTAGGCAATATCATGTATAGCAGGGATTAGAATTCACAAAAATACACTGCTAAAAACATGGTATAATGATGAAAGAATAAATTCCATCTACTTGAGATTGGGAACAAATGCAGAGTATTTTTACCCTTATCACTTTAATTTACCATTGTACTGCTGGTTCTAGACAGTGCAGTTAGGTAGGTAAAAGAGATGAAAAAAAAATCCTATTGGAAAGAGAAAATTGAAACTTTCATATTTGCATGAAACATTACCCCATATGTAGAAAATCCTAGAGAATCAATACACACACACACATACAACAAATAACACACAAGGGGATTCCCATAAGGATAACAGCTGATCTTTCAAGATAAACTCTTCAGGCCAGATGGGAATGGCAGGACATACTTAAAGTGATGAAAGGGAAAAACCTACAGTGCAGATTACTCTCCAAGGATCTCATTCAAATATGAAGGAGAAATCAAATGCTTTAGAGACAAACAAAAGCTCAGAGAATTCACCATCACCAAACCAGCTCTTCAACAAATGCTAAAGCATGTTCACTAGACAGGAAACACAGAAAAGGTTTATAAACTCGAACCCAAAACAACAAAGTAAATGGCAACAGGAACATAATTATCAATAATTAACTTAAATGTAAATAGGTTTAATGCCCCAAACAAAAGACAAAGATGGATTTTGATGGATACAAAAACAAGACCCCTATATATTCTGTCTACAAGAGACCACCTCAAAACAAGAGACACATACAGACTGAAAGTGAAGGGCTGGAAAAAGATATTTCACACAAATGGAGACCAAAAAAAAGCAGGAGTAGCAAGACTCATATCAGATAAAATAGACATTAAAATAATGGTTGTGAAAAGAGACAAAGAAGGACACTACATAATGATCAAAAGATGAATCCAAGAAGAAGATATAACAAATATAAATATATATGCACCCAACATAGGAGCACCACAATAGGTAAGGCAAATGCTAACAAATATGAAAGGGGAATAGCACAATAACAGTGCGAGACTATAATACCCCACAACATCTATGGATAGATCAACTAAACAGAAAATTAACAAGGAAACACAAACATTAAATGACACAGTTAGACCTAATTGATGTCTATAGGACATTTGACCCCAGAACAATGAATTTCACCTTTTTCTTAAATGCACATGGAACCTTCTCCAAGATAGGTTACATCTTGAGCCATAAATCTAGCCTTGGTAAATTTAAAAAAAAATCATTCCAATCATCTTTTCTGACCACAAAGCAGTAAGATTAGATGTCAATTACAGGGGAAAAAAAAAAACTATAAAAAATTCCAGCATATGGAGGCTAAACAACATGCTTCTGAAGAACAAACATATCACAGAAGAAATCAAAATATGCATGGAAATGAATAAAATTGAAAATACAACAACCAAAAACCTATGGGACACTGTAAAAGCAGTGCTAAGGGCAAGGTTCATAGCAGTACATATTTACCTCAAGAAACAAGAAAAAAGTCCAATAAATAACCCAACTCTACACCTAGAAAGGAAGAAATGAAGAAACCTAGGGTTAGTAGAAGGAAAGAAATATTAAAAATTAGGGCAGAAATAAATGCAAAATAAACAAAAGAGACCATAGCAAAAATCAACAAAGATAAAAGCTGGTTCTTTGAGAAGATAAATAAAATAGACAAACCATTAGCCAGACTTATCAAGAAACAAAGGGAGAAGAATCAAATCAATAAAATTAGAAATGAAAATGGACAAATCACAACAGACAACATAGAAATGCAAAGGATTATGATAGACTACTACAGCTACTATATGTTAATAAAATGGACAACTTGGAATAAATGGACAAATTCTTAGAAAAGTATAAATTTCCAAAACTGAACGAGGAAGACATAGAAAATCTTAAGAGATCCATCACAAGCATGGAAATCAAAAGTGTAATCAGAAATCTTCCAGCAAACAAAAGCCCAGGACCAGACGGCTTCACAGCTGAATTCTACCAGAAATTTAGAGAAGAGCTAACACCTATCCTACGCAAACTCTTCCAGAAAATTGCAGAGGAAGGTAAACTGCCAAACTCATTCTATGAGGCCACCATCACCCTAATACCAAAACCTGAAAAAGATGCCACAATACAAAGAAAACCACAGACCAATATCACTGATGAACATAGATGCAAATATCCTTAGCAAAATTCTAGCAAACAGAATCCAAAAGCATATTAAAAAGATCATACATCATGGCCAAGTGGGCTTTATCCCTGGAATACAAGGATTTAGTTTTTTTTTTTTTTTAATATCCACAAATCAATCAATGCAATACACCACATTAACAAATTGAAAAATAAAAACCATATGATTTTCTCAATAGATGCAGAGAAAGCCTTTGAAAAAATTCAGTATCCATTTATGATAAAAAAAAAAAAACCCTCCAGAAAGTAGGCATAGAAGGAGCATACCTCAACATAATAAAAGTTATATATGACAAACCCACAGCAAACATTATCCTCAATGGTGAAAAATTGAAAGCATTTCCCCTAATTTCAAGAACAAAACAAGGGTGCCCACTCTCACCACTACTATTCAAAATAAGTTTGAAAGTTTGGCCACAGCAATCAGAGCAGAAAAAGAAATAAATAATCCAGATTTGAAAACAAGAAGTTAAAGTCTCAGTGTTTGCAGATAACATGATCCTCTACATAGAAAACACTAAAGACTCTACCAGAATGTTACTAGAGCTAATCAATGAGTATAGTAAAGTTGCAGGTTATAAAATTAACACAGAGAAATCCCTTGCATTCCTACACACTAATAATGAGAAAACAGAGAGAAAAATTAAGGAAATAATTAAGTTCACCATTGCAATGAAAAGAATGAAATAGGAATATACTACCTAAAGAAATGAAAGACTTATATATAGAAAACTATAAAACACTGATGAAAGAAATCATAGAGGATACAAATAGATGGAAAAATATACCATGTTCATGGATTGGAAGATTCGATACAGTGAAAATGAATATATTACCCAATACAATCTACAGATTCAATGCAATCCCTATCAAGCTGCTGCTGCTGCTGCTGCTAAGTCACTTCAGTCGTGTCCAACTCTGTGTGACCCAATAGACGGCAGCCCACCAGGCTCCCCCATCCCTGGGATTCTCCAGACAGGAATACTGGAGTGGGTTGCCATTTCCTTCTTCAATGCATAAAAGAGAAAAGTGAAAGTGAAGTCGCTCAGTCTGTCTGACTGTTAGCGACCCCATGGACTGCAGCCCACCAGGCTCCTCCGTCCATGGGATTTTCCAGGCAAGAGTACTGGGGTGGGGTGCCATTGCCTTCCCCGCCCTATCAAGCTACCAATGATATATTTCACCAACTAGAATAATTTCACAATCTGTATGGAAATACAAAAAAATATCAAATAGCCAATGCAATCCTGAGAAAGAAGAATGGAAATGGAGCAATCAACATGCCTCACTTCAGGCTCTACTATAAATCCACAGTCATCAAGACAGTATGGTACTGCCACAAAGACAGAAAAAAGATCAAAGGAACAAAGTAGAAAGCCCAGAGATAAATCCACGCACCTATGGACACCTTATCTTTGACAAATGAGGCAAGAATATAATGGAGAAAAGACAATTTCTTTAACAAGTGGTGCTGGGAAAAGTGGTCAACCACTTGTAAAAGAATGAAACTAGAACACTTTCTAACACCATACACAAAATACTGTCTCTTATACACATCTAGATGTGTATAAGAGACAGCCTATGGACACCTTATCTTTGACAAATGAGGCAAGAATATAATGGAGAAAAGACAATTTCTTTAACAAGTGGTGCTGGGAAAAGTGGTCAACCACTTGTAAAAGAATGAAACTAGAACACTTTCTAACACCATACACAAAAATAAACTCAAAATGGGTTAAAGATCTAAACCTAAGACGAGAAACTATAAAACTCTTAGAGGAAATCATGGGCAAAACACTCTCCGACATAAATCACAGTAGGATCCTTTATGACCCTCCTCCCAGAGTAATGGAAATAAAAGCAAAAATAAACAAATGGGACCTGCTACCGCTGCTAAGTCACTTCAGTCGTATCCAACTCTGTGCGACCCCATAGATGGAAGCCCACCAAGCTCCTCTGTCCCTGGGATTCTCCAGGCAAAAACACTGGAGTGGGTTGCCATTTCCTTCTCCAATGCATGAAAGTGAAAAGTGAAAGTGAAGTTGCTCAGTTGTGTCCGACTCTTAGCGACCCCATGGACTGTAGCCTACCAGGCTCCTCCATCCATGGGATTTTCCAGGCAAGAGTACTGGAGTAGGGTGCCACTGCCTTCTCCGAAATGGGACCTAATTATACTTAAAAACTTTTGCACAATAAAGGGAACTACAAGCAAAGTGAAAAGACAGCCTTCAGAATAGGAGAAAATAATACCAAACAAAGCAACTCTCAAAAATATATAAGCAGCTCCTGCAGATCAATTCCAGAAAAATAAATGACCCAATCAAAAAAATGGGCCAAAGAACTAAACAGACATTTCTCCAAAGAAGACAAACGGATGGCTAACAAACACATGAAAAGAAGCTCAACATCATCCATTATCAGAGAAATGAAAATCAAAACCACAATGAGGTACCATTTCACACTGGTCAGAATGGCGGCTATTCAAAAATCTAAAAACAATAAATGCTCGAAAGAGTGTGGTTAAAATGGAACTCTTTTACACTCTTGGTGGGAATGCAAACTAGTACAGCCACTATGGAGAACAGTGTGGAGATTCCTTAAAAAGCTGGAAATAGAACTGCCATATGACCCAGCAATCCCACTGGTGGGCATACACAGCAAGGAAACCATAATTGAAAGAGACACATGTACCCCAATGTTCATTGCAACACTGTTTATAATAGCCAGGACATGGAAGCAACCTAGATGTCCATCAGCAGACGAATGGATAAGAAAGCCACGGTACATATACACAATGGAATATTACTCAGCCATTAAAAAGAATAGATTTGAATCAGTTCTAATGAGGTGGATGAAACTGGAGCCTATTATAAAGAGTGAAGTAAGTCAGAAAGAAAAACACCAATACAGTATACTAACACATATATATGGAATTTAGAAAGATGTTAACGATAACCTTGTATGTGAGACATTAAAAGAGACTCAGACTCTGATGCTGGGAGGGATTGGGGGCAGGACGAGAAGGGGACAACAGAGAATAAGATGGCTGGATGGCATCACTGACTCAATGGACGTGAGTCTGAGTGAACTGCGGGAGCTGGTGATAGACAGGGAGGCCTGGCGTGCTGTGATTCATGGGGTCAGAAAGAGTTGGACACGACTGAGCCACTGAACAAAAGTGAATGATAACCCTGTATGTGAGACACTAAAGGAGACACAGATGTATAGAACAGTCTTTTGGACTCTGTGGGATAAGGCTAGGATGGGATGATTTGAGAGAAGAGCATTGAAACCTATATATTATCATATGTGAAACAGATCACCAGTGCAGGTTCAATGCATGAGACAGTGTGCTCAGGGCTGGTGCACTGCAATGATCCAGAGGGATGCGATGGGGAGGGAGGTGGGAGGGGGGTACAGGATGGGGAATACATGTAAACTCATGGCTGATTCATGTTCAGTTCAGTTCAGTCGCTCAGTCATGTCCGACTCTTTGTGACCCCATGAATAGCAGCACGCCAGGCCTCCCTGTCCATCACCATCTCCCGGAGTTCACTCAGACTCACGTCCATCAAATCAGTGATGCATTCCAGCCATCTCATCCTCTGTCGTCCCCTTCTCCTCCTGCCCCCA
>SJYX01019981.1:461963-505673 GCA_006410675.1 Oreotragus oreotragus
TCTGATGCCCTCTTGCAACACCTACCATAAAATATTGTAAAGTAATTAGCCTCCAATTAAATAAATTAAAATAAATTGAACACACACATACAGAGCACTAATTCTCCAATAACTTAAATGGAAATAAAGATGATGCACTCTGGAAAAAAAAAAAAAGAAGTCCTCATTTTGTACAATGAAATCTATAAAACATTGGTAAACATCTAAATAAATGGAGAAAATCTTACCAACTGGATGAATCAAAAACGTTAAGATAGAAATACTCTCTAATTGATCTATAGATTCAATACCACCTTATTAAAAGCCCAAATGTCTTTTTTTCACAGACACTGACAAGTTCATTCTAAAATTTGTATGGCAACACAAATGATCTATAGAACCAAAACAATACTTAAAAGAAAAATAACTTTGGAAAACTTACACTGACTCATTTTAAAACTTACTACAAGGCTGCAGGACTTTCCAGATGGTTCCAGTGGTGAAGAGTCTGCCTGCCAATGCAAGAGACATAGTACGATTTCTAGGTCTGGAAGATCCCCTAGAATAGGAATGTACAACCCATTCTAGTGTTCTTACCTGGGAAATCCCATGGACAGAGGAGCCTGGCAGGCTACAGTCTATGAGGTCGCAAGAAGTCAGACATGACTGAGCAACTTAACATGCAAGCTCAAGGCTACAAGACCATGTTGTACTAAAAAAATTGTAGACATATAGATCAATGGAATAGAACTGCAAGTCCAGAAGTAAACATCTATGGTTACTTGACTTTTGACAAGGGTACCAAGACCATTCAACTGGGAAAGAATAATCTTTTCAGTAAGTTATTCTGTAATGTTTGAATATTCACATATAAGAGGATAATATGGACTCTTACCTAAGACAAACCCCAAAATTAACGCAAAATGGTCATTTATGTAAATTAAGTGGTTATAACTATAAAACTATTAGAAAATACTAACAGTAAACTGTTAAAACTTGAGTTAGACAGAGTTTTCTTAGCTATGACACCAAAAGCACGAGATTAAAAAAAAAAAAAAAAAAGAAAATAACTGTATATTTTGCTTCATCAAGATAAAAACACATTTGTGCTTCAAATGATTTCATTAATAAAGTGAAAACACAGTTCACACAAGGGGAGAGAGTGTTTTTAAATGATGTATTCAATAAATAACTTGTATCTGGAATACATTAAAAGACATCTCTCCCATTAAAAGCAGGCAAAAAATGTAAATAAAAAAATTAACAAACAAGGCATAGGAATGGCCTAAAATACTTGGTGATGCTCAAAGTTATTAGTAATTCAGTACAGTTCAGTTCAGTCGCTCAGTCGTGTCTGACTCTTTGTGACCCCATGAATCACAGCACTCCAGGCCTCTCTGTCCATCACCAACTCCTGGAGTTCACTCAAATTCATGTCCATCGAGTCAGTGATGCCGTCCAGTCATCTCATCCTCTGTCGTCCCATTCTTTGCCTGCCCCCAATCCTTCCCAGCATCAGAGTCTTTTCCAATGAGTCAACTCTTCTCATGAGGTGGCCAAAGTATTGGAGTTTCAGCTTCAGCATCAGTCCTTCCAATGAACACCCAGGACTGATCTCCTTTAGGATGGACTGGTTGGATCTCCTTGCAGTCCAAGGGACTCTCAGGAGTCTTCTCCAACACCACAGTTCAAAAGCATCAATTCTTCGGCCCTCAGCTTTCCTCACAGTCCAACTCTCACATCCATACATGACCACTAAGGAAATGCAAATCAAAACCACAATGACATATAATTTTAGAACTAGTAAAATGTGACATATACAAGTCAGATGATAACAAGTGTTGCCAAGGATGTAAAGAAACTGAAACTCTCACATATTGCTTGATGGAATGAAAAATGAAGCAAACAATTTAGAAAATGGTATAGCAATTTCTTAAAATGTTAAATGGTCATTTAGCATTAACCTGGCATATAATTTCACTCCTAGGTATTTACCTCAAAAAATGCAAACGTGTCCAGGCAATTTGGTGAATGAATGAAGAAAATGTGATATAGCCATACGCTAGAATATTATTTGGTAATAAACAGAAATGAAGTATCAATATAAGCTGCCCATGTATTAAACTCAAAAGCGTAATGTCAAATGAAAGCCAGACAGAAAGAAGGCCACATGCTGTGTCATTGCATTTATATGAAATGTACAGAAATGTCAAATCTATAAAGGGAAAAAAGTAGATTAGTAGCTGCATTGGGCTGGGGATGAGAACAGAAGATCTTGGCAAACAGACATGAGGCATCGTTTGAGGGTGACAGACATGTTCTAAAATTAGACTGTAGTGATAGTTGCCCAGCTTTGTAAATGTATTAAGAATCTTTAAATTATACACCATTAACATGATGAATTTTATGGTATTTAAATTATATCTTAATAAAAATGTTTTGTCTACCAAATTATCTTACCAAAAGTCATCATTCTTTGCTGCATTTTCTTGCATTTACTAACTAAGTGCATTACTATAATCAGCAAATTGCATGTACAATAGTACAGAGCAACTCAGACTATTATACAACTCATTCTTTAGAGACTGGGTCTTCCTAACCACTCCTTACCCCATGTTATTTAGAACTGGGATGTTCATCTCTATTCCGAAATTCTGATCTTCTCATGGTCAGTTCAGCATCACATGGCAACTAATACACAGCATTTACCTGTTCCTTGAATTGAGTTTCAGGTTTCTTGAACTTCAGTTTCATCTGAGACCTTGAGGCATAAAATGACAATTAATGGAATAGGGGTGATTAAGCATAGCTAACATGAAGGATTAGCCTGGATAATCACATCCTGATATATAGATAATTGGCTCTAAAGAGGATGTCAAGAGAACTTAATTAAATGTGTATTTTGGCTTTGAAGCACATGTGATAATTTAATAGCTTGTTTTTATCTCTTTTCAATTTCCAAGAGGAACTGAATCATCAGAATTAATAATGTCTGCATCCTAGAACTTTTACAAGGTTCAAGTGAGATTATCTATAAATACCCACCAAGCAGTCAGCCTGTCACGTAAGTAGTTTTTAAATTTTAAGAATCATCATTGCTGCTGCTACCTTTGTCCGAATTGAATATTAAATATGGTTAATATGTTAGGTTTACAGAAGAGAAAACATAGCTTCTAGAAGGTAAGTGACTTTTTAAATTTCCATATTAAATGATTTGCCTGTAGAATCTTTTTTATCTCTTTACCTCTATTGACTGTTTTAAACAACAAAATAACTCCCATTCTCTATTTTAAATAGAACTAGCTAAAGATATGTTATGAAAATTAGCAGTTGGCTTCCCACCCACACCAACATTCTGTGCCTCACATTTCTTAAAGTAAGTAATATTAACAATGTAGTATATTTCCTGATTGTTCTCTTAAAATATATATATGCCTGTATGTATTTAAATATACCCAGAAAATAAAGATTTTTTATTGTCTTTTTTTTTTTTGTAAATTCAGTATGACTATATGTTACTTTCCAAAATTGGAAGCTGATTATGATTAACTTTAGTAAAAATTCATAAATAAATTCTAAATAGCATTTCAAAAGTCAGCAGTGAAAATGTTTTTATATTTAACTATTTTATTTTTAGAGATGGAACCTGAACATTCTAAGCTCCTTCAGTGATCATTTTTTTCTCATATTTGATTTCTTTACTCACTCTGACAAGTCTGTAATGTAGAATTAACAACTATACTACATTTTTATGTGTCTGTGAAGATTAAGCAAGGTAATCCACTTAAAAGCACAAAGTGTACTACTTGTCAGTTATAGAAGAATTAAGCTGTTCCCTTTCATTTTTAACCACTTGCATTTTCTTTCTACAATGTCATATTTAAAGGCAGCTATTTGCTCATTTTGAAATAGTAAATAATGTAAGACATAAAGTGTAATAATCTCCTGTCACATCCTATATATTTCTCTAGTGCTTTTATAAGCAATACAAACTGTTTATTGTATATCCCCCATACTTTTCTGTATGCTTGAAAGAAATCCTAATATATATATATATATATACACATACATATATACACAAACACTAAAGTATTTGATCGCTTTTTTAACAATGGGAAATATTGTATAAATTGATTTTTTCATGTTTCATCACACTATAAAATCTAAGTATATCACAGATGTCTATCTAAGTCAGACTGCTTTATGACTTAATATTAGAAATGTTTGAAAATTATAAAATTTAAATGTTAACCCATGTGAACTGAATTTGGGTATATGTTTTAAATGAAGGATTTATGTGTGGTTTTCTGATGGATATCGACTGTACTGCAGCTACCTCTCAGATAAATTGCAATGACTAATCACTGAGCCAGCAGCAAATTCTCTAAATTATTATGGCTTTATAGTAGAGTAGCTATTATTCAATTTCTTTTCCTATCTGACTTATTTATTGCTTTTGTGTCATGTATTACCAGTTTATTTTGGGGGATTACCATTACCTCACTTCATTAAATTTACAAAAATTAAATTAGGCTATGTTAGGATTTTTAATTCTAAAATAACTGTAAGTTAATTCAGGAAATATTAACAATTTAACAACATTTATCATTTTTGAAACTTCTTTTTAAAATCTTTCTGTGAAATAAATTTTATTCATCTTGTGTCTTTGAAAATAACTGATAAGTTTATCCCTTTGAACTTTAGATTGTCTTCCATTTTGTTTTTGTTTTTCCATTGAAGTGAAGTGAAGTGAAGTTGCTCAGTCGTGTCCAACTCTTTGCGACCCCGTGGACTATAGCCTACCAGGCTTCTCTGTCCATGGGATTCTCCAGGAAAGAGTATTGGAGTGGGTTGCCATTTCCTTCTCCAAGGGATCTTCCCAACGCAGGGATCAAACCCAGGTCTCCTGCATTGCAGGCTGACGCTTTAACCTCTGAGCCACCAGGAAAGTCTAGTGAGGACAAAAGGAAATGCTAACAGTCACCAGGAGAAAAAGGCAGTAGATGGCTGTTTGTTATCACTTCCCCACCATTGCCATCGACAACCCCCATCCCCACCCACCAACAGGGCAGTGGCCCACCCACAGGGCCTTGTAGGTCTGTAGGTAGATCTTCCTAAGTGAGTGATAATAGCTCTCTTCATGAATCACAATTAAAATAATCCTCCACACACATCACCCTCAAAATATGGGCCTTAGATTCATCTCTCAAACCTTTCAGGTAGTACTTATTTGGAGATTATGCCTAATATGGGTCTCTTAAACATTTGATACTCTTCTGTATTTTGGGATCCAGGCTCTTACAAAACAAATTTATAGTGACTTTGGTGCGAAATCACCCAGGGTTGTTGACAGCCACTTGAAAGCCAAACAACACTGAGATGTCAATTTAATAGTGGGACTTAATATTAGCTACTAAATAAATTCATTCAAGGTCCTTATATGTTGGTAAATTTTATTAACAATTACACAACTTTACGAAACTAAGTTTTTAGCAACAAAACTATATATTAACAAACATTCAAATATATTGCTATTTTGTTGTTTGCTGTTAAAAATAGAGGATTAAACATGTCCTCAATTATTTTTTCTATCTTAATAACCCATAATTACCATAATTGTCCTATTTCAATGTGCCATCTGGTGGGTCAAGAGATCAATTAACTTGGTTGCTGATAGCTTTTCTAAATAAAAAAATTTAAAGGTATCACATGTGGTATGGGTAACTAGTGTTTCATATAACTTAAAATAAATAACTGGAATTTGGAAATGATGTATAACATGTAATTTTAGGTATGTAAAGTGCTAAAGTGTTGGAATTAACTTCTCTGTTGTTATATTATTTATTTTCACATTAAACATTTGATAAATAATCAATGGATTGAGTTGCAGTGGAGAATATATCCTGATACTTTTGTTTAATTATCCAACTCAGTGGAAGCCTAACCTTAACAATTCAGGCTTTCCAGGTGGCTCAATGGTAAAAGAATCCTCCTGTCAGTATAAGAAATGTAGGAAACATGGGTTCAATCCCTGTGTTGGGAAGATTTCTGGGGAAGGATGAGGCAACCCACTCGAGTATTCTTACCTGGGAAATCCTGATGGGCTACAGCTCATGAGATCGTAAAAGAGTCGAACATACCAAATAAACAACAACAGCAACCTTAGCAATTACTAACAGCATGTGAGAATTTCCTGTTATCATTTCCCTCCCACATATATATATTCACCCATAATATATAAACCTGAAGACATTTTTTATACTTTTTTATTTCACAAAAAGGGGGTCATGATTATACTTGTTTATAAAGCTGCAACTTGTTTTCCTCATTAACAAATGATTAAGGATGTACTTGTTAATAGAATTTTATTTGGCTGATATTTACAAGCACAGCCTTTAAAAATGTGGGTAATGTATCCATTTAATGGTGAGAAGTGAGTTGCAAGTGTTGAATTTTCCCATATCCATTTGAGCTATTGCTCCAATGATTTTTTTAATGATTGTGGCTTTATAGTACAGTTTAATGGGTTAAATATTATTCATTGGCATTCATCATTTGGTTTCTTATATGTATTCACATTTGCTTTTTCTTGTGTATAAGCTGAAACAATACTATGTCCAATGTCTCAAAAACAAAATCACTTACAAATTATAATTTGATTAGCTCTTTGTAATACATTTTTTCCCCATCCAGAATCTATTCCATTTGTAAACACACACACAAAAGGACAGTATTTACATACAATCAAGATTTTTTTTAATGTTTAAATTTATTAATTGGTAACTTTTCATTTTTTTCTTTCTGCTGTGGATAGAGACTTTTACATATTATTTTTAAAAGATTTATTGCTAATACATAGGGAAGCCACTGTATTTACTTCCTTAAATGCTTCTCTAACCAAATCATATTACTGACAAAAATTTTTCAGTGGATTTTCTTAGTGTTTTCAGGTGATTAATAATATTCATTTGTTTGGGACATTGGGATATTAAGACCAAACGACACACTACATCATTGTAATCAGAATGTTTCATTAATAGTTCTATGAAACAAGCCAAGCAGAGCTTTGATTTTAGGGCTTATGACTAACAACCTAGTTCAACTTCATATCCCATAGAAAACAAAGTCAATTTTTAACAACAAATCAAATGTGCTTTTTTAAAAAAAATATTTTGGCTCTGTTCTGTGGCTTGTGGGATGTTAGTTCCACATCTGTCATGATAGCACAGAGTCCTAACCACTGGACCACCAGGGAACTCCCTCAAATGTGATTATTAAATGTGTATTTTTAATGAAATTTAATTTTGTGATAATAAAACCATTTATGTTTCTGTTATTACTTTTCAGATTCCAAAAAGGTCTTTGCATATGTTACCTCACTAAATTCTCATGAAAATTCTGTGATACACAATTCACAATATTTTTATAGCATAAGATTGTTGTGAAGATCAAGGTTGATAATCTACATATAAGCACTAAGCTCTCTGCCAGAAATGTAAGTAAGCATGAAGTATTAATGATTATCATTATCATCATTTTTCTTATTTGCAAAAACATATTGGATAACTGATCTATGGTATCATTTTTAGTTTCCCACAATAATTTTCTTTTTTTTTCCCATTGTCCATCCAACTTGTATTTCCAAAATGGAGAATCAGAATCCTGATTCAGTGATGAAAATTTTCTTTGCTTAAAATCCATATTACATTTGAATTTTTTAATTTATTTTTTAAACGGGAAAATTGCTTTACAATGTTGTGTTGGTTTCTGCCATACAACAATACAAATCAGCCATAATTATACATATATCACCTCCTTCTTGAGCCTACCCATCCTCCCTCATCCCACCCCTCTAGGTCATCACAGAGTGCCAAGCTTGGATCCCTGTGTTATATAGCAACTTCTCACCAGCTGTCTATTTTACAGATGGTAGTATATATATGTCAATTCTACTTTCTCCATTTTTCCAACTGTCTCCTTCACCCACTGTGTTCACAAGTCCATCCCCTATATCAGCATCTACATTTCTTCCCTGCAAGTAGGTTCATTAATACCATTTTTATAGATTCTATATACATGCATTAATATGCTGTATTTGTTCTTCTCTTTCTGACTGATTTTATTCTGTATAACAGTCACTAGGTTCACCCATCTCTCTAGAACTGACTCAAAATTCAGTATTTTTTTATTCCATAATAATTTTCTTAATAACATTGCAAATGATTTTTCACCATTACTGGTGATACCAGGCAAAGGAATATATTAATAAAAGCAGAAGTAATACCTTCTCCATTACCCTTCATTTTACACTTTTTTAATCAATATTAATTATCTAGTTCATTTTATTCAACATTTGCCACATTTAGAAATATATATAATATTCCCAAATTGCATGTATGCAAGCAAGTCATGTACAGAATCAAATAGTGTAATGATACCAACATTTATGTTTCTCTGTCTTGTCAAAGCCAGTGCATAAAGTTTGGCCTTGGTAGCTTCTGAAAACACAAGATCATGTGTGCTTTTCTCACTGATATCAACTCTTGTCCATTAGCTGGAGTAATTTTCCAAGAGAGTGTTTGACCATGGCTACATCCTGATCCTGTGACTCGCTGGAGACCTTGAAACAAAATACCATTTTACCAAGTAGAATTAATCTTACATAATCCATCTTTTTCATTAAATAACTCACCATGAACTTCCACTTAAGTGAAAGCAATTAACACCTTTTTTAATTTCTAAATTTTTCCAACTCTGAATTTTAGTGCCCACAGACTGAGTTAGTCTATGTTATAAATTGAAAATATATCTGTGGATATCTACTTATGTTAAATATCTATTTTATGCAAGAGCAATTCAACTCTTAATTCAATTTATTGATCTTTGTCAATAATTGAGCCAATAGTGCAAGGTTTTCATTTACAGTGGCGTTACAATACCTTTGAGGATCTGGTGTTTCAAATTCCTCTTTGTTTAAAGATTTCATGAAATATTCCACACATCAATTTTAGATACTAATCTAAACATTGGCTTTCCATATTTATGGAAGTGTCACTTTGAGCTTTTGTTGAGAGTTTAGTTAAGTTATTCCATGATATTACTGACTTGGCATCCATTTTGTTCAACCAATGGCCTGAGGGGGCCTTACATAGACCCTAGTCCCTCATGCAAGCACATGCCCTACATAGCAGCTGGTAAAGTCATAAGTAAATATAAGTTCCTGATCCAACTTCCCTGAGTCCTTGTGATCAGCAGTCTCCCCTCTTATGTGCTGATTAGACAAGACCCCTGTGGGGCTTATCAAAACTCTACCCTTTTGACTTGAACTGATCAATCTAGCCACAGCCTGGAAACTGCAAAGCATTCCACCCATGGACCCTAATAAAGACATGTGCCCCAAGTCCTGTCTCTCCCTCTGCCTTGACCTCCACATGTGACCCCTCGAGGAGTGCCAGGTAATTCATCCAGGACCTGTGAGTAAGAAACTGATCAATTTCAATTTCTGTTGTGATATGACAGTTTGTACTCCACTTAACAAGTATTTAATTTGACAAATTCATGACAGCCTTTTATTTGGGGATGACTTAAAGCAAATCCAAGTTCTTTCTGAGACAGTTTTCTCCTTTCTAATATGAGAAATTGGACATTTTAATTTGTAAATATGTCTATCTAAATGTGTGTGTGTTGTGTACTTTTAAAGGGGATGTGTACACAAATTTGAGGTATACTGTGATAATATGATGGCTTATGTTTCTAAGTTGTTTTTAATCTTCCAAAAGAACTTTCTCATTGACACCTCATGGCAATCCTGTGATGTAGAATTAATAATATTTTCTAAATCATAGGATTGCTGTGAGGATCATGTGAGATTATACATCAATTAATACTAACAGAAATGATCATTATTCTAATTATTTTTATTTTTATTTATTTTTAACTTTATATATTGAAGTAATTTTATATTCAAAAGGGATTGTGAAAATAGTAAAAAAAAAAAAATTCCTGTGTGTCCTTCATTCAGGTTCCCTTTATGGTAACATCTTACATAACCATAATACATATTATCAAAATTTGGAAATTAATGGCTTCCCTGGTGGCTCAGAGGTTAAAGCGTCTGCCTGGAATGCAGGAGACCCGGGTTCAATCCCTGAGTCGGGAAGATCACCTGGAGAAGGAAATGGCAACCCACTCCAGTACGCTTGCTTGGAAAATCCCATGGGGGAGGAGCCTGGTGGGCTATATAGTCCATGGGGTCGCAAAGAGTCGGACACGACTGAGCAACTTCACTCACTCACTCACTCACTCAGAATACTATTAATTAGACTATAGACTGTATTCAGATTTCATTAGTTACTGCATGCACTCATTTCTCTCTCTCTGTGCAAGTTCTATGAAATGATGTTAGATATATGGATTGGTATAACAACCACCATGATAAAGATATTGTTCCAACACCACAAAGGAACTCTATCACACACATCTCTTTATAGTTACACTCCTCACCCACAACCATCCCTAAATGTATAGTATTTTGAGGTTCTATTTTTTTACCTATGTAATAATCTTAAGCTCCATCTAACTTGTGTATCAATAGTTGATTCATTTGTATTGCTGAGTAGCACTCCACCATTTATATGTGCCACTATTTGTTTAACCATTCACTAGTTGAAGGACATTTGTGTTACTTCCACTTTTTGATTATTATAAGTAGATAAGCTATGAACATTAATGTACAACTGTTTTTGTAGACAAATTTTTACTTTTGTGGGTTAAATACTAAAGAGGATGATTGAAGAGTCATGTGTATATTAAGTTTTTAAATTATCTACCAAACTATTTTCCAGAGCAGGAGTACCATTTTGCATTCCCCTCAGCAACATATGAGAGATCCAGTTTCTCTGCATCCTTGCCAACATTTGGTATCATCACTGTTTTTTAGTTGAGCTATTCTAATAGTGTGTAGTATCTTATTGCAGTCTTAATTTGCATTTCCCTCCTGGCTAATGATGTTGAATATCTTTCTGTGTTTTTTATTTGGCCAGCCAAGTGGCATGCAGGATCTCAGTTCCTGGCCAGGGATGCAACCCAGGTCCCCTGCAGTGGAAGCCCAGAATCTTAACCATCAGATCACTGCCAGGGAATTACTAATACACAATATTTCAGTTGTGCAGGATGAATAAATTCTGAAGATCTAGTGTACAGCATTGTGACTATTTAATACTATATTGTAAACTTGAAATTTGCCAAGAGAGTAAATCTTAATTGTTCTCACAGAAAAAAATGGTAATTGTGTGAGGCAACATGTTAATTAACTTGATTATGGTAATCATTTCATAGTATAAACATATAGCATCACTTTGCACACCTTAAATATATGTAATTTTATTTATAATTAAATCTCAATGATGGTAGAAAAAAGTAATATTCCTAAGGTATTTATCAAGCATGTCTTTTTCTCTTATTTACTTACAAAATATCTAGCTATTATTGCTAGAGACACAGAAGAAATCTAGGTTCAGAGAAACTGATGTTTCTTATTACCTCTTCTGATTGCAATTTGCACCCCAGTGTTCTTGTCTTGTGGCACTCATCCTTATACTATACCAACCCACAACCTACTCAATCCTAAAAAAAAAAAAAAACCCACTCATGTTTACTTACATATACACATTATACCTATATAAGTATATATATATATATACTTATATACATACACATTACACCGGAGAAGGCAATGGCAACCCACTCTAGTACTCTTGCCTGGAAAATCCCATGGACAGAGGAGCCTGGTAGGCTGCAGTCCATGAGATCACAAAGAGTCGGATACGACTGAGCGACTTCACTTTCACTTTTCATACATTATACCTATCCATACAGCCAAAAGAACTTTTTTATTTGTTGATTTGTTTTACAATGAAAGCATTAAAATACTTTGTTCATTATAAAATATTTAATGGGGAATTAGTATGTTTCTAGAGTATAGGTTTGCTGTGAAAATGAAGTAAGTGTAATCCTTCTAAAACACTGTGTATGGACTTTCTTCTAGAATAAAAACAAACTAGATAATTTCTGCCAGCCTTCTCCAATAAGCCCCACTGTTATTGCCAAACAAACCCGAAAGGGAACAAAACAAACAAAGCATTATCTAGCAAGGCAGGGAGACAGTATAGTAACAAAATCTGGAAGAAGGAAACTGATGGAGGAACTCCTGGAGAAGACATGGGATGGACTAGGGTGATAGAGGTGCCTCTCCCTTCCCCCACCCACCTTAGAGGGACATTCTGTCCAACGTTTCCACAGTGAGAGGTGTTCCAACAAAGCAGCCTTGAGAGAGAAAGGTGTTGCTGAGATCATCTGGACAGGATATATGACTGAACCCCGTTAAGGCCAACTTGCCCCTGACATTCTGATCCCTGGATCAGGAAAATCCCCTGGAGGAGGGCATGGCAACCCACTCCAGTATTCTTGCCTGGAGAATCCTATGGACAGAGGAGACTGGCAGGCTACAGTCCATGGGGTCACAAAGAGTTGGACACTACTGAAGTGACTTAGTGTGGACCCACCCATCTGGAATGTCTAGCTCTTCTTTCCCTCTCTCCTTGCCCTCCCTGTACGGGGACCAGTTTGTGAACCAACAGAAACCCAGAGAGGTAAGCCTGGCATCTGAGGCTGAATTTTTTCCAGAAACGTGATCATTCTCTATGTCTCTGTAGTTCCCCCTCACCTTCTCAGAAAGGCATAATGGCGGCCTTTGGGGTGGATGCCACTGATTTTTCTCTGCCAGAATTATGAGAGAATTTGTCTTGGCTTTTTAACAGGAGAATTTGGTAGGAGACCTGCAGGCAAAACTCAAAAGTGTGGAGGGCTCCCTAAGACTGCAGCCCCTAACAGTTCCTCTCTCTCACACTAGTTTATACCGCTTCCAGTAGTTTTTCAAAGCTTTGATTTAAGCGTTCTTACCACTTGCTGACTCTACTGGCATCTAATTTGAGTAAACTGGTCTCAACTGTTCTCTGTATTTACTTTTCTCTCCAGATTTTGTGTTAGTGGTTTGCCCTGCAACTTTTATTCTCTAGTGGCTCCAAGGAAAGCCACTGGTTTTCAGTTTGTTCAGGTTTTTTTTTTTTTTTCTTATATGTATGGGAGTGATAGTTTCCAAGCTCTTTACATGTTGGAGCTGAAATATGAAGTTATCCTTGTTTTTGAGTATGATATGCTTGTTTGTTTGAGGATTTTGTGTGTGTTTATTCTCTGAGCTTCTTGCATCTCTGGTTTATTGTCATTAATTTTGGAAATTTCCTCACCAGTGTTTCTCCAGATTTTTTTTTCTGTCCTTTCTGCCTTTCTTTTTAGAGTCCAATTGTACATATTTAAGATTTATTTAATATTGCCTCACATCTATTGGTATATTCCAAATATCTTAGCTCCTAGACAACTGATGATTAGGACCAAATATCACTTTTGGAAAAAGAAAGAATTTTGCAGAGTAATTCCACAGATTTAGGCTTTGAAAAAGAAAGATCAGAACTGGTGAAAAGTGGAGGGAAAGCATTTAACAGGGAATTTTGACTTGAGCAAAGGTATCAACCTGTAATTGTAAGACATTTTTAGGAATCTGTGAATGGGGCAATCTGCATATAGTATTCATTTTAGACATGAGTAAGTTATGTGCCTTCTTTTTTAATACCTACTCACCCTTCAGAACTTGATTTAAATATCACATCTTCCAGGAAGCATTTTCTGGACTCTCCAGAATAGTTTTAGTCCTCCTGGTTTATGTTTTTGGAACACTTTACACCTATTTGTTTGTTTTTGCATTATCAGTAGTAGTGTTAAGTCACTTCAGTCCTGTCCAACTCTCTGAAACCCCATAAACTACAGACTATTAGACTCCACTGTCCATGGGATTCTCCAGGCAAGAATACTGGAGTAGGTTTCCATGCCCTCCTCCTTTTTTTTTTTTTTTCTTATATGTATGGGAGTGATAGTTTCCAAGCTCTTTACATGTTGGAGCTGAAATATGAAGTTATCCTTGTTTTTGAGTATGATATGCTTGTTTGTTTGAGGATTTTGTGTGTGTTTATTCTCTGAGCTTCTTGCATCTCTGGTTTATTGTCATTAATTTTGGAAATTTCCTCACCAGTGTTTCTCCAGATTTTTTTTTCTGTCCTTTCTGCCTTTCTTTTTAGAGTCCAATTGTACATATTTAAGATTTATTTAATATTGCCTCACATCTATTGGTATATTCCAAATATCTTAGCTCCTAGACAACTGATGATTAGGACCAAATATCACTTTTGGAAAAAGAAAGAATTTTGCAGAGTAATTCCACAGATTTAGGCTTTGAAAAAGAAAGATCAGAACTGGTGAAAAGTGGAGGGAAAGCATTTAACAGGGAATTTTGACTTGAGCAAAGGTATCAACCTGTAATTGTAAGACATTTTTAGGAATCTGTGAATAGGGCAATCTGCATATAGTATTCATTTTAGACATGAGTAAGTTATGTGCCTTCTTTTTTAATACCTACTCACCCTTCAGAACTTGATTTAAATATCACATCTTCCAGGAAGCATTTTCTGGACTCTCCAGAATAGTTTTAGTCCTCCTGGTTTATGTTTTTGGAACACTTTACACCTATTTGTTTGTTTTTGCATTATCAGTAGTAGTGTTAAGTCACTTCAGTCCTGTCCAACTCTCTGAAACCCCATAAACTACAGACTATTAGACTCCACTGTCCATGGGATTCTCCAGGCAAGAATACTGGAGTAGGTTTCCATGCCCTCCTCCGGGGGGATATTCCCAACCCAAGGATTGACCTTGAGTCTCTCATGTCTCCTGTATTGGCAGACAGGTGTTTTGTTTTGTTTTACCACAAGCACCACCTGTGAAGCACCAATAGTAGTAGTAGACATTTACTGAATGAATACTATAGGCTAGGAATTGTATTAAGCACTTAAGAACAAAATCATTTAAGTATGTTTAAAATTTGTCTTTTCCCCTCCACTGTATGTAGCATAAAAGGACATGGCATTTATCATGTCTTTTTGTTCACCATTGTATTTCTAGTGCTTAATGTAGAACTTGCCACATATTAGGTGCTTAATATATTTTCATTGACTGATTAAGTAGTTAAAAATGTTATTGCTAACTTTGTTATTTATCCTTGCTAATCTGCCTGCCGGTGGATTCCCTTGTGACTCAGCTGGTAAATAATCTGCCCGCAATGTGAGAGACCTGGGTTCAATACTTGGGTTGGGAAGATTCCCTGGAGAAGGGATAGGCTACCCACTCCAATATTCTGTCCCAGAGAATTCCATGGATTGTATAGTCCATGAGGTCATCAAGAGTTGGACACGACTGAGCAACTTTCACTTTCAATATGCCTGCCAGTGCAGGAGACAAAGGAGAGTTGGGTTCTATCCCAGTTTCAGGTAGATCCCCTGGAGGAGGGCATGGCAACCCACTCCAGTATTCTTGCCTGGAGAATCCCATGGACAGAAAACCCTGGAGGGCTACAGTCCATGAGGTTGTGAAGAGTCAGATGTGACTGAACATGCACATGCACACACTGGCTAATGAAGATAACTTTCTTTCTAGTTCACTGGATTCATATGTTGACATTGCTAAATTGACTGCTTAGGTCAATACTTAAGGGTGGTAATTCTGAAAACTCCTTGAAGGGCCCTGTGGTACTTTGAATGATTTGTAGTTGTATGAGAGAGAAATAATCACTGACTATGTTCTTTGGGCCACATACCATGTGTGGAGTAGCTGTCACTGTGAAATGATTTTAATTTTTAAGTGATTTTATTTGAGATTTTAAAGGTTATTTAACCATGAGTTCCTTATTCAAAACCAATCTTAATGTGTAGTGTCACCAAAATTATATTATTGGCTTTTGTTCATATATGTATGCAGTTCTACTTGGTTGAAATTATCTTGGTATAATAATAAAAATTTCTGAATCCATTTAATAACTATGTATAAGAAATAACTGTATTTCTCCTGTCAGCAAAATGTTAGTCTTTTTTTCTTTTTTCTTCCCAGTGACCTAGATACACCCAAAGCCTGTGAGAGTTACTCTGAATTTATTTTGTGAAAATCAATATCAGTTTTCCCTTGCCTATTTCTATAGGGAATTTTTTTCTCTTTGCCTTCCATCTATCCACAGTAGAAACTTTAGTCAGAGGTAAATAATATGACAAGCTTTCCAGATTCATCTCCTAGAAAAGAAAGGAATTTTTCATATTTGTTCATTAAGTTGAGATATTTTATCCTGAGCAAAATCCCAAGCTAACAGTCAGTAGCTTATGTTCAAAATATGTAAAAAATAGATTTAAATCATCTAGTATGATATTTATATAAATGACCTTTTTCTCAGTAACTAATCATTGAATCATAATTTGGGTTCACTAACATACCTAATGATACTTAGTTCCAAAAGATGAGTGTAATAATTCCTTACATTTGTTTAGCACTTTGTAAATTCTAAAGATTTTCAAATCTGACAGCACAACTGGTCCTCATAACCACCCTTTGGGGTACTACGGTGAGTGTACCTGACATTGTATTGGCTCATGCAATGTTCATTCCTTAACCCTTTCTCTTTTATATTCTTCTTCCAAAGGTTGGCAAAGTGAATTCTTGGTTTTCCAGTCTTCCCTGCAACCAAGGCTGACTCTGTAGCATGTGTGTGTGTGCTTGCTCAGCTGCTAGGTCATATCTGACTTTTTTGTGACCCCATGGACAGTAGCCCATCAGTCTTTTCAGTCCATGGGATTTCCCAGGCAAGAATACTGGAGTGGGTAGCCATCCTCTTCTCCAGGGGATCTTCCTGACCCAGGGATCCAACCTGCATCTCCTGCATTGTAGGCAGATTCTTTACCACTGTCGGGAAGCTCTCACTTTGTGGCATAGTTCAAGACAAAAAGATGAAATAAAGAAAAATTTAAGTAGTATTCTGAGAAATAATTTTTATTACTAATGAAAGAAGGACAGATGTCATGGGTGCAGCCTCCTTCCTTTACCCTCCCTGCTCATATCACACACATATGATGCCTGTGTGTACATTGTGATGGGGAGAAAGAAATTTTCCTCTACCCTTCTGGGTTCTTCTGGCTGGTCTAAGATTAACAGGATAAAATTAAACAAATTTTAGTAACATGTATATATAGGAAGGTGCTTCCCAGGTGGCGCTAGTGGTAAAGAACCTGCCTGCCAATGCAGAAGACAGAAGAGAAGGGATTTCAATTCCTGGGTCGGGAAGATCCCCTAGAGGAGGGCATGGCAACCCACTCCAATATCCTTGCCTGGAGAATACCATGGACAGAGGAGCCTGGTAGGTCACAGTCCATGGGGTAACAAAGAATTGGACATGACTGAAGTGACTTAGCAGGCATGAAGGCATACGTGGGAGACCCAGGAACACTGAGTAACTCACCAAAATGGCTGAAAAGTGAAAGTGAAGTCACTCAGTCGTATCTGACTCTTTGTGACCCCATGGACTGTAGCCTGCCAGGTTCCTCCATCCATGGGATTTTCCGTCACCCAAATACCATCTTCAGCTAAAGACTAAAGAGGATGTTGATATAGTTAGTGATTTGGCACTTCAGAGGGGAGAAAGGTAATTGACATGGAGATGGAAAAGAAGTGTTTGATAAATAAATGTTTGCTGGGCCAGGCATGTAACCAGGAAGGGTTAATTTTGAATTTACAACCTGACCCCACCCACCTGTGAAAGACTGTGACATTCTTGAATCCTTTGTGTGGGAAATGGCACAGCTCCTGGTGCATCTCTTCTGCTGCTTACCTGCACAGCCCAGAAATTCACATTTCGGAGGCTGGAATCACAGAGAGAGATGACATTTTTGTTGACTTGACAGGAGATATTCCATTTCATACCACCCATGAAATGACTAAAAGGAAGTGAAACTAACGCATCCCCTTATCAAAATGGTCTTTTTCCTTTGTTTCCTCACCTCCACCCATTTCTGATATGCAAAAGAATCTGACATACAGGCCAAGACAAATGGTTAATTTGACATGCTAGCCTGCCATCTTCTCGGTCAGCTGGCTCCCCAGTTAAAGTCCCTTGTTTGCCTCAACACCTCATCTCTCAGGTTCGTTGGCCTGTTGTGTGGCGAGCAGAGCCAGTGAAACACAAAAAGGGATTTTAACAAACGGACATAACTAGATCTGTCCCTGTCTACACACCTAGGCAGTTAGGGGTAAGGTTCTTCTTGAGTCTTTTAGGAATTGATTGTTTTCAGCTGGAAATAAAGCACAGGCCAAGAGACATTTGAGGGATGCAAGTTTCACTCCCCTACATTAATGATAGTGAAACAAAGAAAGAGGCTAAGTCTTTTAATTCATTTTGAGCACCTGAAACAATGCCTGTAACTGCTGATTTTTGGATTTTTCTTGTTGTGAGAGAGAGGATAACTCCTATTTGAACCCTGTTATTCAAGTGTTCCATTATTTGCTAATACATTTCTAGCTAATTGACTTGACTCATCACCATTTAATAGGTGAAGACAATAAAATTTAAATCAGTTAAATGACATGTCTATTAACATAATAAGAGCAGGGGAATGCTTCTTTAACTTTCTGTGGATTTTAATACGCTAATACACTTAAAATATTTAAAATTTTTATGCTTTTAAAAATAGAGAAAATCTGGAAAAAAGATCTGTTACTGCTAGACTAGAGCACATTACCTTTCTCTGGAGCTTGCTCTGAGCACTCACATTTTCTATCCTCATTAAAAAAACATGGGGATGATAATCACTTCAGAAAATATGGCTACACCTCCCCATATTTAGAGTTCTTATTCTCATTATGAGAAGAAATACCACAGATTATTCCTAGCTTCACCAATAATGTACCTATGGATTGCTTCCAGTTCAGGCTATTAAGAACAGTGCTATTATGGGAATTATTTTCAGTGCCTTAGGGTGTATGTATATATGCTTTTGTGTGGTATTTACTAAAGAATGGAATTGCTGGACTACAGAGTATATATGTTGTCAGTTTTATTAAATGAGTCTTGTTTTCCAAAGTGCTTATGTTAATTGCACACTTCCACCCATAAAGTATTAGAATTATATCTTTTTCACCATGGGACATTATCAGGTTGTAAAAATTTACCATTTTACAGAAGGAATGGTGCTAAAGTTCATGGGGTCACAAAGAGTCGGACACAACGGAGCGACTAAACTGTAATGAAAAATTTACTAGTCTGGAATGTGGATAATGATCTCATACTGTGGGTTTTTTATTGTTGTTTCTCTTGTTTAGTTTTTATTCCATAATCATAAATTTAACATCGCAATCCAGCTAAACATGGAGGGAGATAAGGAAAATATGGAACCCAAAGAACTGCAGTGAGACCACAAAGATTATAGGATATTTCAAGCAGATGGGGGTGAAGGGGTGCTCTCCTGAGCTACAAAAGGAATCGTCTGATGGTTAAGTAGAATGCAAGTCAAATTTATTAGATTTGTTCACAGTCAGCGGTGGTGATCTTGCTGATCTTGCCATTCCTGGACCCAAAGCACTCCATGGCTTCTAAAATATTCATGCTGTCTTTCACCTTGCCAACGACCACATGCTTGCCATCCAACCACTCAGTCTTGGCAGTGTAGATGAAAAACTGGGAACTATTTTGTGTTGGGACCAGCATTTGCCATGGACAAGATGCCAGGACACATATGCTTCAGGATGAAATTCTCATCATCAAATTTCTCCCCATAGATGGACTTGCCACCAGTGCCATTGTGGCATGTGAAGCCACTACCCTGGCACATAAATCCTGGAATTATTCTGTGAAAGCAGGAACCTTTATAACCATAACTTTCTCCCCAGTGCTCAGAGCATGAAAGTTCTCTGCTCTTTTTGAAACTTTGTCTGCAAATAGTTTAAAGGGGATGCAGCCTAAGGGCTCTCTGTGGATGGTGATGTCCAAAAACATGGTGGATGTGAACTAGGCTGGGCAGTGCAGGAAGCTCAGAGTGCTGGTGTTTGCAAGGCCTCTGTACTGTGGTTTTAATTTATGTTTTCCTAATTAGTAATAATGTTGAGCACCATTTCAAATGATCTTTGAACTGTGGAATTCCTCTCTTTTGAGGGAATTGTTCAAATCTTTTGTTCATTTTTCTGTAATGGTCTTTGTTGTCCATCTTTTTCTTATTGATTTGTAAGATTATATAATAAATACATATATATATATATAGATATAGATAGATTTGATTCTAGTTATTCCCAATAGTTATGTTTTATAAAGTCACCATAAACACTGAATTAGCAAATGATGAACTATGCTCTTAGGAAAAATATAGGATTAGGTTCCTGTAAGTCTCTGATGACATTTTCACCATCTGAAATGCCATTTCTGTTGTATATGATCTTTGCCAATGTCCTTTTAAAACAAGCCAGTCTCATCAGCATTGTAAATCTTCTCTTTCTATTATTCTTTTCCTGTACAAGACTTAGTGGATACTTTAAAAATTCTTCCACAACCTTCTGACCTACAGACCTGCCTCATCTACAAGTTCAATGTTTTTCACACATATGGCCTTTTGAAATGTGCAAGCCAATCAACCAGCCTTTTTCAAGAAGAGTTTAACATTTTTCTAACCCTGGGTAATGTGACTGTAAATGTTTTTGGCTTTCAGACTCACAAGAATGCTGCCTACTATGCTTTTATTAATTTGTTATCATCTTATAAAGACACAGACTTAGTCACTTTTCCGTAGCATCATCACACACTAGAGCTGTTCCTTTAGCACTTTCCTGAGCTGCCTCATGTAAAGATGAGGCAATTCAATTTCCTCAATTCAATTCAATTCAATTCAATTCAATTCAATTTCCTCTTCTTTTTTCTGGATATACCAAATTACTGACTCATTAACTTTGAACCTATGAAATAAAATGGAGTTGCTTATGTCAAGGGGTTTTAGAGCTGGGAGGCCATTACAAAGGTGGATTTTATACATGTCCCAACCAGGTGGAACAATGAACTCTTAAACTGGGCCAAACCACAAATCTAGGGACAACTGCATTTGTCACAGTGAGGAATTTTATAGCACTCTGTGGTAAGGAACCCACCTGCAATGCAGAAGACGTAAGAGACCTGGGTTTGATCCATGGGTTGGGAAGATTCCCTGGAGGAGGGCATGACAATCCAGTCCAGTATTCTTGCCTGGAGAATCCTGTGGAGAGAGGAGCCTGGCAGTCTACAGTCCACAGAGTTTCAAAGAGTTGGACATGACTGAAGCAACTTAGCATGCATGCAATAGTCTTAGCACTTAATCATGTTGAGCCAATGCTACTGTCTGCCTCTAATTCCAATTAAAATTCATTATAATACAAACCTCTCTTCTTTGCCTTTAAAAGATCTTTTACTTCCAAGGGAGACACTGGGTTACAACCAAAATCTGTGTGCACCGATTGCAATTCTTAGATCTCAGATAAATGTTTTCTACTTGATTACTGCCTCATAATGTAGGTTTATTTAGGTTGAGAAACTCATGGCCAGCAGCCCAAGCACTGTCAGTCATGCCTGAAGAAGCTTATTAATACTCATATTTTCTCTATAAGGCAAATCATAGCTTTCTTAGGAACTCTCGACAGTACTTCAGTGCTGTGCTTAAAGGCTATTTTAAACAGTAAAAACACCAAAAACAAGCAAAAAAAGGAAAAAAGATGTGGCACTAATAGACCTTGGAAAGAACAGTTGTTTACAGTATGAGAGCTAACACAAGGCAGAGCCTTGCCTTATTCGACCTCATCTGACAGTGTCTACATTGAGAGACTCACATTCACCACTCAGTGCAGGATCACAATGACCACAAAAGACTGTAAGTATTGATTTGAGGATTACAAATAAATTTTAGAGAGCAAAGAAATTCACAAGTACCAAATCAAATAATGAGGAGGGAATGTGTATACTGATGTATGTGTGTGTGGTGAAGTCAGGGTTAAGTTTAATTTTTTAATACTTTTTCCCTGTGTATACTTGTCTCCACACCATTTAAGAAAAAGAAATGGACTTTTCCCTTACTCCTCTGCAGTGCTACTTTTGTCAAAAATCAAATATCTATTTACACAAGGTTCTATGCATCAACTACAAATTAGCCACTTTCCATGGGCACTTGCCATCTACCTCTACAAGGATTATGTCTTTTGCCACTGCAGCTGCCGCCCTTCATTCAGGGTGGAGAGCAGAAATGAGATGAGGTCCTCTCTGCTGAGTGGGGGTGGGGGGATTTGTGGTGTGTGTGTGTGTGTGTGTGTGTGTGTGTGTGTGTGTGTGTGTGTGTATGTGTGGACTGGCAGGACAGGTCTTCAGATAGATACTTTCAGGAGTCAATTTTATGCATGCTAAATTGCTTCAGTCATGTCTGACTCTTTGCGACCCCATGGACTATAGCCCTCCAGGCTCCTCTCTCCACGGGATTCTCCAGGCAAGAATATTTTCTCTAGGGGGCCTTCCCAACCCAGGGATTGGACTTGTGTCTCTTATGTCTCCTGTATTGGCAGGCAGATTCTTCACAATTAATACCACCTGGAAAGCCCCCAGATTTTAAGAGCCCAATTCTTGTATTTCCTCATATTTAGAAAACCCACTCCAGTATTCTTGCCTGGAGAGTCCCAGGGATGGGGGAGCCTGGTGGGCTGCCGTCTATGGGGTCACACAGAGTCCGATACGACTGAAGTGACTTATTAGCAGCAGCAGCAGCAGCAGCATATTTAGAAAAGTACTAAAATCCTTCATGGTGATGACTGTTCCATGTGACTAGTGAAGGCTTCAAGAGACTAGTAGAAACTTCGTGGAAAAACATGTGCTTGACTGCATGTATTCTCCCTTCACTAAAAATAGCATATATACTGTCCTTCCCCATACCTCTTCAGAGAAGATTCTCAGAGCTACTTGAGGTGATAAATCTGGGCTGCAGTCCTCATTTTGCCCCAATTAAAACATTACTTTGTCAACAAAGGTCCGTCTAGTCAAGGCTATGGTTTTTCCAGTGATCATGTATGGATGTTAGAGTTGGACTATAAAGAAAGCTGAGCACTGAAGAATTGATGCTTTTGAACTGTGGTGCTGGAGAAGACTCTTGAGAGTCCTTTGGACTGCAAGGAGATCCAACCAGTCCATCCTAAAGAAGATGAGTCTTGGGTGTTCATTGGAAGGGCTGATGTTGAAGCTGAAACTCCAATACTTAGGCCACCTGATGCGAAGAGCTGACTCATCTGAAAAGACACTGATGCTGGGAGAAATTGACGGCAGGAGGAGAAGGAGACGACAGAGGATGAGATGGTTCGATGGCATCACCGACTCAGTGGACATGGGTTTGGGTGGACTCCAGGAGTTGGTGATGGACAGGGAGGCCTGGCGTGCTGCAGTTCATGGGGTCACAAAGAGTCAGACACGACTGAGTGACTGAATTGATTGATTGAAAATTTAACTTGCAACCATCACGCTGTGCATTTTTTTAAGTTGACATATGTGACACAATATTTATAATGAAAAATATATGTTTGGTCTTTGTTCTGTTTCTGGTACAGAGCTCCTAAAACACTTGGGATTTCCTAAGTGGGGAGAGCCACAGTGGGGTCTTGTTATGTTAATGAGGTGACTTTTGGAAAGCACTTAGGAATGGTTCAGCTGGTAAAAAAAAAAAAAAAAAAACCACCTGCAATGCAGGAGACCTGGGTTCGATCCGATCCGTAGGTTGGGAAGATCCCCTGGAGAAGGGAAAGGCTACCCACTCCAGTATTCTGGCCTAGAGCATTCCATGGACTGTATAGACCATGGGGTCGTAAAGAGTCAGACACGACTGAGTGACTTTCAATTCACTTTTGTGGAGAGCTCGCTAAATCTATTTCTCAATTCCAGTCATTTATCTCTATATTATTTTGTATTTTTATGTGCAGAATTATATATGATGTGCATTAATGTGGGCTCTTGGTAGTGAAGGTGTGAAGTCCTAACCACTGGACCACCAGGGAGTTCCCTTAAAGGAAGTTTACCTGTAGAAATTTAGCTGAGTCTTTTTATTGTGAACATGTGATTAATTTTATGAAGTAATTTCACTCCATCTGTTTTGACAATCATATGATTTTCCTCTTTTAATATGGTAATATAGTACATTGCATTAATTAAAATTTTAAAGTAAAACAGAACCAGCATTTCTGAAATAACTCCACAATCTAATGCTATATTAATCCTTTTTTCCATTGCTGGTATTTTATAAGGATTTTTGCATGCATATTTTTGAATGAGAGTCACATGTAATTTTCCTTTCTTAGACAACTCTTGATAGAGTTTATTAACAAACTGATGTTAGACTCATGAGTTGCAAATTGAACCTTGTTATTCTATTATTGGGGATAATAGTTTGTGTAATGCTGGAATTATTGCTTTTTTAAATGTTTGGTAGAATTGCTATTGAAGCTCTTTGCACCTGCAGCTTTCAATGTAGGAAGATTTTCATTACTAATGCAAATCCTTTTATCACTGTAGAACTATTCAGTTTTAAATTGCTTCTCAGTTATTTCTGGTAAATTTTTTTTGTAGAAATTTATATATTGTATCAAAATTTTAAGTGTATTGGCATAAAGTTGTCCATGATATTCTCTTTTTAATATCTGAAAGGTCTGTGACAATCTTTTGTTGTTCATTCTTAATGTGTTTTGGTAGAAATTTATGAAATTTTTAGAATAAATGTTATTTTAAATTTTAATTAATTGTGTGATTTCTTTTATTAGAATTGGTTTCTGGCGATTTGCCTTGTTCTTTGATTTTGTTTTATTTTATTTTTAATTGTTGAACTTTTTTTTTAAACTTTATTTGACTTTACAGTACTGTATTGGTTTTGGCATACATTGACATGAATCCATCACGGGTGTACATGAACTCCCAAACATGAACCCCCCCTCCCACCTCCCACCCCACATCATCCCTCTGGATCATCCCCATACACCAGCCCCAAGCATCCTGCATCCTGCATTGAACTAATTGANTCTAGATGTGTATAAGAGACAGGTGTACATGAACTCCCAAACATGAACCCCCCCTCCCACCTCCCACCCCACATCATCCCTCTGGATCATCCCCATGCACCAGCCCCAAGCATCCTGCATCCTGCATTGAACTAATTGAGGATATGTTTGTCTGATTCTTCATTTTCCTTGACTGTGTGTTGGTCTCTACGCATTAGACATAGCAGGCACTTCTAGTCTTCATGGACAAGGCGCCCACCAATCAGTCCTGCCAGAAGCTCTACCAGAACCTCTAATAACTCTTTTCCCCTCTCAGGGGAAAATAAGACCTTGGATTTTTCATGTGCTCACTCTGCACTTAGCAGAGGAATGCATCTACTAGCCCAGTCTGTGTGGTTTCTGCCTTTCCCAGTGCTGTTAAATGGTGCAGGACCTGTTTGAACTCCAGGACTGCTGAGATCAGTTCAGTTCAGTTCAGTCGCTCAGTCATGTCTGACACTTTGTGATCCCATGTGTCCATCAGGAAAACCTGGAGCTTGTTCAAACTCATGTCCATTGAGTCGGTGATGCCATCCAATCATCTCATCCTCTGTTCTCTTTTTCTCCCACCTTCAATCTTTCCCAGCATCCAGGTCTTTTCCAGTGAGTCAGTTCTTCACTTCAGGTGGCCAAAATATTGGAGTTTCAGCTTCAGCATCAGTCCTTCCAGTGAATATTCAAGACTGATTTCCTTTAGGATGGACCAGTTACATCTCCTTGCAGTGCAAGGGACTCTCAAGAGTCTTCTCCAACACCACAGTTCAAAAGCATCATTTCTTCAGTGCTCAGCTTTCTTTATCGTCCAACTCTAACATCCATACATGACCAATGGAAAAACCATAGCTTTGACTAGCAGGACCTTTGTTAGCAAATTAATGTCTCTGCTTTTTAATATGCTGTCTAGGTTTGTCATAGTTTTTCTTCCAAGGAGCAAGAGTCTTTTCATTTCATGGCTGCAGTCACCAACTGCAGTGATTTTGAAGCCCCAAAATGTAAAGTCTCTCATTGTTTCCACTGTTTCCCCATCTATTTGCCATGAATTGATGGGACTGGATGCCATGATCTTAGTTTTCTGAATGTTGAGTTTTAAGCCAACTTTTCACTCTCCTCTTTCAGTTTCATCAGGAGGCTCTTTAGTTCTTTTTCACTTTCTGCCATAAGGGTGGTGTCTTCTACATATCTGAGGTTCTTGATGTTTCTCCCAGCAGTCTTGATTCCAGCTTGTGCTTCATCCAGCCCAGCCTTTTGCATGATACACTCTGCATAAAAGTTAAATAAGTTAAATGGTGAAATAGATTCTAGTTTTTGGGCCTCCTTGGAAAATTTGGGGAGCTGGCTGTGAGACTGTTAATAGTCTTGGTAGGGAGGCCATATGTCCCCAAGTGGCAGGAGACAGTAAACTGCAAGTGGCAGACTACTTTTTTTTTTTTTTTTTCCTTTTCTCCTCTAATTATGTGTTGTCATGGTGGCATCTGGTTCCAGGGGAACTTTACCTTAAACCTTGAGCTAACCAATGCATTTTTCTCATGGATATGTCTTCCTTAAGCTATATTAATGAACTATACATTTGCCAAAAATCTGCCTTTCTCCAAGATTCATGTCAATTGTTTTATGGCTCAGGATGACTCACTTTATGCCATTGCTATCTCAAAATACATTGCTGTGGCTGAGGGGCCTGGTGCAACTCTCTTAGTTTTGAGGCATTTCCTATCTCTAATTCAGTTCAGTCGCTCAGTCATGTCCGACTCTTTGCAACCCCATAGATGCGTGCCAGGCTTCCCTGTCCATCACCAACTCCCGGATCTTACTTAAACTTGTGTCCATCAAGTCAGTGATGCCATCCAACCATCTTATCCTCTGTTGTTCCTTTCTTCTCCTGCATTCACTCTTTCCCAACATCAGGGTCTTTTCCAATGAGTCAGTTCTTTGAATCAGGTGGCCAGAGTATTGGAGTTTCAACTTCAGCATCAGTTCTTCCAATGAATGTTCAGAACTGATTTCCTTTAGGCTGGACTGGTTGCATCTCCTTGCAGTGCAAGGGACTCTCGAGAGCCTTCTTCAACACCACAGTTCAAAAGCATCAATTCTTTGGTGCTCAGCTTTCTTTATAGTCCAGCTCTCACATCCATATATGACTACTGGAAAAAAAACATAGCTTTCACTAGACAGACCTTTGTTGGTAATGTCTCTGCTTTTTAATATGCTGTCTAGTTTGGTCATAACTTTTCTTCCAAGGAGCAAGCGTCTTTTAATTTCATGGCTACAGTCACCATTTGCAGTGATTTTGGAGCTCAAGAAAAGAAAGTTTTGCACTGTTTCCATTATTTGCCCATCTATTTGCCATGAAATGATGGGACTGGATTCTGAACCTGGGCTGTGCAGCAATGATGGGGGTTATGCACAGAGCTGTGGGGATTGTCTTTTATGCTAGCAAGGCTATTATTGGCTTTATGACAATTTTGCTTGATGCTATAACTTCTTGAAATTTATCATTTATTAAAACTATGCAACTTGATAAAATGATTTGTTAAATATCAAACTGTTTAATCTTGATATTAATAAAATCCCTTATTGGTGAATACACAGAGGTTAGAGGGACAGGACACCTCAAGGCTCATCTTGGAGACATGTGTAGACAGCAGGCCTCAGCACCTCTGTCTCTGAACTGACCTTCGGGTGGTGCATTTCTGTTTGGAGTTCAGAAGACCTTGAAAGATGATGGTATATAAAATATGAGTAAAACAGGAAGGTCTTCTCACCATGACACATGTAGGGGTAATAAAAAATGTGGCACAAATTCCAATTCTAACTATTCATAATTGTGCTATCCTAGGTTTTATCTATTTTGTCACTGAAAACATGATGAAATTAAGAGAATTGAAATATTCCCAATTTTGATAGGCAAAAACTTTCAATGGCAGTTTTCTGTTCACCCTCAAAATACCTAAATACCTGACATTGATTTCCAGAAAAGTTCCCCCAACTAGCCTCTTGGGATTAAATAGATATTCTTTCGAGTTGTCAGGCCGTGGGATAAAGAGAAATCTCAATGCTTTTTTCTGTCTTTTATATGTGCAATTGAAGGTAATTCTTATTGTAAACTAATATTCCATCCATCATGTGGCATTAAAGCATTTTTCACATTAGGCTTAGTGATAAAGGATCACACTCCATAGACTTAGGCATTTCAAAGGGAGGAAAAAAAGACTTAAAATGTTGAACATTGTAGAAAATGTCTGAATATTCAGAATTCTGGATTTTAAGAGTTCAGGTTATAATAACAATAATTTTCTTCAAAAAGTGTGTGACAAGGATGACGTCTTATCTCTGTGCTTGACACAGAACACGTGCTTCTTCAAGGGTTGTTGAGTGGCTTAACAATCTTTGTTCTTGGCTTACCTGTGCCTAAAGAGGGCTACCCAGGTGGCATTTTAAAGATTAACCCTCAAAATTCCCCTCTTAACTGGCTTGACATTTGGGATTGTTCTGTTAATTTTATTTTGCTTGTTTTGTGCTCTTTGTTTGTTTTGAATTTTGCATTGAAGATCATTAAATTTGATTATGTTTGCTCAGGAAAAAAACTCAGAAGTTTCCCTAATGTCTCTTGGTAATTATTTTCTTCTGCTTCTTTCTCCAATTTCATCTTTAAGCATCCACTGATCTGCTTTCGGTCATCATATAGTAGTTTTAATTTTATATAACTTTATGTAAATAGATCAAATAGTATTTGCTATTTTTGTCTGACTTCTTTCACTTGATGTAATTATTTTGAGATTCATTCACATTGTTGTGTGTCTCAGTAGTTCACTTTTCTGTCTGCTGAGATTTCCCCCGTAGGGATATATGAAGACCTGCGAATGAATATTTAGGTGGCTTTCATTTTGGGGCCTCAAAATGAAAAGATTAAAATATGAATACTTGGCTATTGCAAATAATTAATGACTTCTAATGGGCATGAGATTTATTTTTTCGGAGATCAAAATGTTTCAGAATAGTAGGATGGTGTCACAAACACATTAGCTTATTAAAATCCAGTGAAGTATATACATTGTAAAAGGATGAATTTCAGGGTGTATGAATTATATGTTAAAAATGCATACTCTTTGAATTAAATATTTCACTTCCAGGTGGTTTTAAAGATAACTATTTATGTATTCAAGAACCATGTGCAGGAGTGATCACTGCAGTGTTTCTTCTGAAATATTTGAAGCAAATAATTAGGCCTGGTTAAATATAATCCCTAAAGTGTATCTACAGTATGAATATATGCAGCATTAAAAAGGGTAGACACTAAATTTAGTTGCCATTGTTTCATCAGTTGTTATAAGCCAAGCCTATAGAAATTCATCAAAATTACCATTTTAGTGTTCTTACCAGTTTATGGTCACAGTGTTTTCTGCTCTAGGTAAGCAAATATTGCTGTTGACTCTTGATTCACCTGTCTTTCTAGACTTCTGGATGACTCTCACCTCTGTTTTCTGATGGAACCAAGAAAAAGTCATTGATTTTCAGTTTGTCCAACTCATTTTCTTGTTGCAAATACAGGAATGATGGCTTCTATCTTATTCCATTAGGGCTGCTAAGACAAAAATGCCATAGACTAGAAATTTTATTTTTTATAGTTCTAGAGGCTGAAAGTCTGAGATAGAGTGCCAGCCTGGCCAGGTTTTACAGAAGGCCCTGTTCCAGGCTGCAGACTGCTGGGATACTAAATTTCAGTATGGTGGACAGCAGGGAAGGGAAACTAATTCTTGTAACTCTTTAAAGGGCACTAACCCTATTTAGAATTTTCCACAGTTTATTGTGATCCACACAGTCAAAGGCTTTGGCATAGTCAATAAAGCAGAAATAGATGTTTTTCTGGAACTCTCTTGCTTTTTCTATGATCCAGCGGATGTTGGCAATTTGATCTCTGCTTCCTCTGCCTTTTCTAAAACCAACTTGAACATCTGGAAGTTCACGGTTCACATATTGCTGAAGCCTGGCTTGGAGAATTTTGAGCATTACTTTACTAGCGTGTGAGATGAGTGCAATTGTGAGGTAGTCTGAGCATTCTTTGGCATTGCCTTTCTTTGGGAAAATTCTGAAAGAGATGAGAATACCAGAGCACCTGACCTACCTCTTGAGAAACCTATATGCAGGTCAGGAAGCAACAGTTAGAACTGGATATGGAACAACGGACTAATTCCAAATAGCAAAAGGAGTATGTCAAGGCTGTATATTGTCACTCTGCTTATTTAACTTCTATGCAGAGTACATCATGAGAAACGCTGGGCTGGAAGAAGCACAAGCTGGAATCAAGATTGCTGGGAGAAATATCAATAACCTCAGATGTGCAGAAGACACCACCCTTATGGCAGAAAGTGAAGAGGAAGTAGAAAGCCTCCTGATGGAAGTGAAAGAGGAGAGTGAAAAAGTTGGCTTAAAGCTCAACATTCAGAAAACGAAGATCATGGCATCTGGTCCCATCACTTCATGGGGAATGGATGGGGAAACAGTGTAAACAGTGTCAGACTTTATTTTGGGGGGCTTCAAAATCACTGCAGATGGTGACTGCAGCCATGAAATTAAAAGACGCTTACTCCTTGGAAGAAAAATTATGACCAACCTAGAAAGCATATTCAAAAGCAGAGACATTACTTTGCCAGCAAAGGTCCATCTAGTCAAGGCTATGGTTTTTCAAGTGGTCATGTATGGATGTGAGAGTTGGACTGTGAAGAAAGCTGAGCACCAAAGAATTGATGCTTTTGAACTGTGGTGTTGGAGAAGACTCTTGAGAGTCCCTTGGACTGCAGGGAGATCCAACCAGTCCATTCTGAAGGAGATCAGCCCTGGGATTTCTTTGGAAGGAATGATGCTGAAGCTGAAACTCCAGTACTTTGGCCACCTCGTGTGAAGAGTTGACTCATTGGAAAAGAGTCTGATGCTGGGAGAATCTGCGGACAGGAGGAGAAGGGGACGACAGAGGATGACATGGCTGGATGGCATCACTGACTCGATGGACATGAGTCTGAGTGAACTCTGGGGGTTGGTGATGGACAGGGAGGCCTGGTGTGCTGTGATTCATGGGGTCTCAAAAGTCAGACACGACTGAGCAACTGAACTGAACTGAACTGAACTGAACCCTATTGATGAGGGTTCTGCCCTCATCTGATAGTAATATTATTCTCAAAGCCTCACCTCCTAATGTTATTACATTGGGGTATAGGATTTTAACATAAGAATTTGAAGGAGACACATTCAGTTTATAACATTCTGCCTCTGGCTTCCATAAATTCGTGTGCCACTGGCATGCAAAATATATTTATTTCCCCATTCCCAACCCCCCAAAGACTTGTTACTATAGCAACTCTAAAGGCTGAAGTTCAGAGTCCTAGCTAAGTATTATCTAAATCAGAATTGAGTGAGATTCAAGGTAAGATTCATCCTGAGACAAAATTCTTCTCCAATTGTGAATATATAGAAACTAAACAAGTTATGTTTCCAAAATACAATGCTGGGAATGGTAAAAGATAGTCACATTTCAAAAAGGAGAAATGGGAAAGAAGAAACAATCATGGGTTCCAAGCAAGTCCAAAGTCTAGCAAGACAAACTCCATGATATCTTAAGGCTCTAGGATAATTCTCTTTGGTTTTGTTCTTTGCCCTTCAGGACCACTAGGGTAGTAGTCCTGCCTTTTGGACACTCTGGTAGAATTGTTTTGCCTTTTTTTGAAAGCAAAGCAATTCTCCCTACTTTTGAAACTGAGGAGGCAGTCCAGATGACCCTGAATCATTTTCAGGGTCACTCTCTTTTTTTTTTTTTGAAATATAATGCACATTCTCAGCCATGTGTGGTCCTATTCTGGAAAAGCTAAGAAATTCAACAGTCGTCCTTCATTCTTTCTCATATTCTTCCCTTTCAGTGCAAAAATGTCAAACTTCCTCCTGGAGTAGCTGATGAAGTACACAGTTCATACTGAAAGTAATTTCCCTATCAAGTGGTCACTTTGCCACAGTCTTAGTGTTCTCATTTTTTTTTTTTTTGCAACATAGTCTGCCAAGTCAAGTGATACCAAGTGAAAGTTGCTCAGTTGTGTCTGACTCTTTGCATAGACTATACAGTCATAGAATTCCCCAGGCCAGAATACTGGCATGGGTAGCCTCTCCCTTCCCCAGGGGTTCTTCCCAACCCAGGGAACCAACCAGGGTCTCCTGCATTACAGACAGATTCTTTACCAGCTGAGCCACAAAGGAAACCCAACAATACTGGAGTGGGTATGAATAGTCTAAGAATTTTCCAAATCTTTACATTTTGCTTCCATTATTAAAAATCAAAGTATAGTTGATTTACAATTTTGGGTTAGCTTCAGGTATACAGCAAAATGGTTCAATTATTTTTTTCTAACTGTATTCCATTATAGGTTATTACAAAATCAGTTTAGTCTCTCAGTTGTGTCCAACTCTTTGCAACCCCATGGACTGTAGCATACCAGGCTTCCCTGTACATCACCAAAGCCTGGAGCCTACTGAGACTCATGTCCATTGTGTCGGTGATGTCATCCAACCATCTCATCCTCTGTTGTCCCCTTCTCCTCCTGCCTCAGGTGGATGTTTAAACTGTTGACAGTAGGGAGATAGTGGTAGCCTAGGCCAGATTTGGCCAGCGAGGCTGTATGAGATGCAACTAGGGTAGGAGCCCACTTGAGTTCTGCTCTTGCTTCTTCTCCGCCTTTGTCTTGGGACTTCCAATACCTGACTGGTTATCGTGGGGCTTGACAGCTACATCTCAGACTTCTGATACCCACTTACTTGGGATTGGAGCTTTATTAATTTGAGGTAGTGCTTAGATACCCAGATCAGAAATATAAACTCACAGGCAAATGCAATGAGACATCTGAGGAGCATAACTTCTTTAAAAGAAAAGAAAAAAGGCTACAAACATAAGTTACAGATGCCATGCAAAGCAGAATTGTTAGAACAGAAGGACAAGAATTTCAGATAAGCATGCTGCTGCTGCTAAGTCGCTTCAGTCGTGTCCAACTCTGTGAGACCCCATAGACGGCAGCCCACCAGGCTCTGCCATCCCTGGGCTTCTCCAGGCAAGAACACTGGAGTGGGTTGCGATTTCCTTCTCCAATGCATGAAAGCGAAATGTGGAAGTGAAGTCACTGAGTCGTGTCCAACTCTCAGCAACCCCATGGACTGCAGCCTACCAGGCTCCTACGCCCATGGGATTTTCCAGGCTAGAGTACTGGAGTGGGGTGCCGTTCCCAAACCTAGTAAAAAATTAAAATTTTAGAATTGTAAGAAAAATATAAAAAGATCCAGATATTTTGTATCAGAAATACAACACTTAAAGAGCCCAATAAGTAGAATGGGATAGATAATGGAATAAATAGATTAGAAACTTGAAAGCAAAGAGTTGTTCAAGGAAGACGCATGGACAGCTTAATACACAAAATATGTAAATGAAAATTAAGAGAAATAGAGGATAGAAATTGAAGTGACAACATTTGGATAGTAAGAGAGTTCCAGAAAAGTGAAAACTAAAAATACAGAGGTGATTTTTGAGAAAGTAATGGAGGTAGATTCCACAGAAATAAGACCTAAGAAAGGTGGCAAACCTAAGAATAATGGGTCTAAAATACCAAACTGAAAAGATAAGATGCACATCAAAAAAATTACAGAAAAATAACATGAAAGATAAAAGGCTGTCTGTAGCAATTTCCAAGGAGAAATAGTAGATCATGTTGATTGTCAGTAGCAATACTTGATGCAAGAAAAAGACTTTGAGCTGAGTATGAAGTACTGTTCTGTAATCTCTTTCTCTTTCAAGCTAATAACCATGTATACATGTCAGGTAACTGACCTTCTAATAAGCAGATGTAGAAGTGATTATTTGTTAGGAGGAGAATCCTTATATATGGCACGTTCTTTTCACGTCTCAGGGATAGGATTGCTTATGGTAAATAAATTGTAGTCTATCAATATTTGAGACATGGCTACTCAGAAAATAACATGTAAGCCCCATAATTATCTGGGGGTACAAAATGGATGTTTTAGAACCTAAACATGTTCAAGTCTCACAAACTTTAGTTAAGCACCTCATCATTCTGGCTAGACGGTGTGTCTAATACAAGAAGTAAGGATTTGAAGAGCCACATGGGATGTCCTAGATCTCTCCTTGATTTACTTGTGCCCCTTAATTGCTTCCATCCTTAAAATTATTAGCAAAGTTCAGTTCAGTTCAGTCGATCAGTCGTGTCCAACTGTTTGCAACCCCATGGACTGCAGCACTCTAGGCTTCCCTGACCATCACCAATTCCAGGAGTTTACTCAACCTCAGGTCCATTGAGTTGGGTGATGCCATCCAACCATCTCATCCTCTGTCGTCACCTTCTCCTCCTGCCTTTGCCTTCAGGCTTTCCCAGCATTAGGGTCTTTTCCAATGAGTCAGTTCTTCGCATCAGGTAGCCAAAGTATTGCAGTTTCAGCTTCAGCATCAGCCCTTCCAATGAATATTCAGGACTGATTTCCTTTAGGATGCACTGGTTGGATCTCCTTGCAGTCCAGGGGACTCTCAAGAGTCTTCTCCAAAACTAGGTTCAAAAGCATTAACACTTTGACATTCAACTTGCTTTATAGTCCAACTCTCACATCCATACATGACTACTGGAAAAACCATAGCTTTGCCTAGGTGGACCTTTGTTGGCAGAGTAACATCTCTGCTTTTTAATATGCTGTCCAGGTTGGTCATAACTTTTCTCCCAAGCAAAGTAAAGCTCAGTACTGGATAATATCTGGATAATAGAGTCTTATGAGTTTGATTTGCTGATTCTTTACATTACCACAGAACTTAGAATTTTATGTCCCCACCTAATCATCTGAGGCATAGAAACATATATCCTTAAATATGATGAAGTTCCTCTTACATACACACACACAAAACCTAAATTGAGAAATGTCAGAAACATTCCTTTAAAGTTGAGAACTGGGACAAGAATGGCAATTATCACCAATTCTAGTTAGCAGTGTTACAGGAGGTCCTACCTGATTATAAAACAATAAAAAGACATTAAACCTAAAGTTTGGAAAGGAGGAAATTAAAAATTTTTGGTAGATGATATGATTGTCTACTACTAACTATGAAATCTATAAGAAATCTATAAACAAGTTGATAGAAATAATAGAATTTAGCAAGGGTCTGAGTATAAAATCAGTAAGCAAAAATCAATTGTATATATATAAATTAGTTACAAATAACTAGAAAAATATAATTTTAAAAGGGCTTCTCAGGGGGCACAGTGGTAAAGAATCTGCCTGCCAATCCAGGAGATGCAAGAGATGTGGGCTCAATCCCTGGTTGGGAAGATCCTCTAAAGTAGAAAATGGCAACCCACTCCAGTATTCTTACCTGGAAGATTCCATAGACATAGGAGCCTTGTAGGCTATAGTTCATGAAGTCACAAAGAGTCAGATATGACTGATCGTGCAGGCACACACATAATTTTAGAAGGCATTGTTTATTTATTATAGCAACAAAAAAGTATGTAAAAATTATAAAACTTTATTAAGGTATTAATACAATAAAAATAAGTTAATATATCTATTATGTTTATGAAAGAATATTTAATATGAAATGTCAATTTTCCTACAAGTTGATCTATATAGAGAATGACATTTACAAAATTCCCAGCAGTATTGTTCTTGAAACTTAATAACCTGATTAAAAATTTAAATGGAATAGCAGGTGTCAAGAACAGGCAAGATACTTATAAAGAAGATGAAAGAGGGGGTGCCTCTTACCACAAGGCACTGATAACTATAAAGTTATAATAATTAAGAGAGCATGTTACTGTCCCAGTACTGACAGATTGACTAAGAATGTAGGATAACCTGAAAACACTTATGTATCTGAAACTTTGATGTATAGAACTTGCAGTGTGATAGATCAATGGAGACAGGAGGAGTTACTCAATACATTTTTTATACACATGGGAAAGAAAGTTAGATCCTTATTATCTACCATGCACCAAAATCAATTCCATATGAATGAAGAATTTAAATATCAAAGCAAACCTTTAAAACCTTAAAATACATATATATATATTTTTGTTAATATATAAAATATATAGAATACTGTTCTAATATTGGACATAAGGAATGATTTTTAAAATACAAGAAGAGCTAGCCATATGGAAGAGGTGATAAACTTGCCCTTAAAATATAAGAACTTTTATTCATCATGCCAAGTTAAGAAAGTGAAAAACCAAGTTACAAATTGCAAGATGTGTACAGTACATATAATTAACACAAGATTTATTTCACAAATGTTTGATGAACAACATATTAATAAATGCTAAGTGACTCAAAATAACACATTTGCAGATAAGGAAACATATGTAGTCAGTAAGTATATGAAAGAATATTAAACTTTGTTATAATCAGGGAAAAGCCAAACAGGACTAAGATGAAATACTACTTTGTATCCTTTTAGGTGGGAAAAATAGACTGGCAATACCAAATAGAGAGGATGTGGAGTAGCAGGATCTCATGTATTGCTGGTGAGAGCATGAATTGGCATAGAAAATCGGTTTGGCATTATCTCATAAAATTGAATATTCACATATTCTGTGGGCCATTATTTCTAGTCCTAGGTATATACTGTAAGGAAACTTTTGAGAATTTTGTACAGGAGACATTTACAGGAATATTCTTAGTATGCCACCATAATAGAGACCTGGAAATAACCCAAATGCTCATTTACAGAAGAATGGGCACTGTCGTTGCTGTTGTTCAGTCACTAAGTTGTGTCTGGCTCTTTGTGACCCCGTGGGCCGTCGCAAACCAGGCTCCTCTGTCCTCCACTTTCTCCCTGAGTTGCTTGTATTCATGTCCATTGAGTCAGTGATGCTATCTAACCATCTCATCATATGCCACCCACTTTTCCTTTTGCCTTCGATCTTTCCCAGCATCAGGGTCTTTTCTAGTGAGTCAGTACTTCGCATGAGGTGGTCAAAGTATTGGAGCTTCAGCATCAGCATCAGTCCTTCCAGTGAGTATTTGGGGTTGACTTCCTCTAGGATTGACTGGTTTGATAGGGACTCTCAAGAGTCTTCTCCAACACCACAGTTCAAAAGCATCAATTCTTTGGTGCTCAGCTTTCTTTATAATCCAACTCTCATATCCATACATGACCACTTGAAAAACCATAGCCTTGACTAGATGGATTTTGTTGTTAAAGTAATGTCTCTGCTTTTCAACACGCTGTCCAGGCTGGTCATAAACTTTCTTCCAATGAGCAAGTGTCTTTAAATTTCATGGCTGCAATCACTATCTGCAGTGATTTTTAAGCCCCCAAAAGAAAATCTCTCACTGTTTCCATTGTTTCCCCATCTATTTGCCATTAAGTGATGAGACCGGATGTCATGATCTTCGTTTTTTGAATGTTGAGCTTCGAGCCAACATTTTCACTCTCCTCTTTCACTTTCATCAAGAGGCTCTAGTTCTTCTTCACTGTCTGCCAGAAGGGTGGTGTCATCTGCATATCTAAGGTTATTTATATTTCTCCCAGCAGTCTTTATTCCAGTGTGTGCTTCATCCAGTCCAGCATTTCTCATGATGTACTCTGCATAAAAGTTAAATAAGCAGAGTGACAATATACAGCCTTGACGTACTCTTTTTCCTATTTGGAACCAGTCTGTTGTTCCATGTCCAGTTCTAACTGTTGCTTCCTGACCTGCATATAGGTTTCTCAAGAAGCAGGTCAGGTGGTCTGGTATTCCCATCTCTTTAAGAATTTTCCACAGTTTGTTATGATCCACACAGTCAAAGGCTTTGGTAAATCTATTTTGTGTATAGGAATTTGTTTCTCCCCACTTCCTCTCCTCTTTGGTGACCATATGTCTGTGAGTCCATTTTGTTTTCCATATAGTTTCATTTTTATTATTTTTAGATTCTCTATATAAGTGATACTATACAGTATTTGTCTTTTTCTGATTTACATCACTAAGTATAATATTCTCTAGGTCTATCCATGTTTTTGCTAATGGCAATATTTCATTTCTTTTTGCTGAGTAATATTCCATTGTGTGTATGTGTGTGTATACACAACATCTTAAGCCAGTTGTCTATTGATGGGCAATTGGATTGTTTACATGTCTCAACTGCGGTAAATAGTGCTGTTGCTTTGAACATTGGGATGCATGTATCTTTTTGAATAAGATTTTCATTTTTTCCATGTATATACCTAGAAATGGGATTGTTGAATCATATGGTAACTCGATTTTCAGTTTTTTAAAGGAATCTCCGTACTATTCTTCATAGTGGCTGTACCAATTTACTTTCCTACCAAGTATAGGAGGGTTCATTTTTCTCTGCCTCCTCTCCAATATTTATTATTTGTAGGTTTTTGGTGGTAGCTATTCTGACTGATGTGAGGTGAAATTCTGCCTCCTTTTTGCTTAACAATTCTATGTTTAAGTTATTTCTTTCTTCTCAGTTTTTGCTATAAGCAGTCAGGAGGAACCATAACAAAGATTATATTTCAATAATAATAACAATCTTCCCTTGATGTTTTTAAGACAATGCTTTACAAGTTTACTTTTACTTAATTTGGGTTTTTTTTTGCATTTTTATGATATTAAATGTTATATATTGTGGCTTGCAAACTCTTAAAAACCACATGAACCAATCTTGCAAACTATTACATTTAAGACAATTTGTCAAACATGTTAACTGAAGCATGCATACTTGCTGTAGGCATAATCTGTAAAAGGTTTAATTTGTATGCAATATTCAGCATAGTTTAAAGGAGAATCAACCATTTGTATTTTCCAATGGATTAATGTCACAAATATTAATGTTTTCTCTTTTATCATTGAAATATACTCATTTGCTTTCATTAGCATGCTTTCTATTTTCTCCTTCACTGACAGTTGTGCAAATTAAAACATTAATTAAAAGAGAATGTAACAGCAGTTTTGAATTTATTAGAGTTTTCAGGGCATTAGGTCTTTCCTTGTAAACAAAATGTACACCTGAAATTCTAGAATAATTTGTTCCTATTTCATGGTTGTAGTTCTAGAATTCAACACTTTAGAAAATTTGTCAATCTCCACAATATTTGGATTTGCTTTAATAATATATTTTTCATAAATGTTTTTTTATGAAAAAACAATTACATAAACGGTTACTATATGTAACCATTAATGTACTTTCATGAAAATCTATGAGAAAGTAATCCTGGGGAGAAACATTCTTAAGAAACAGTCTATCGTTAGTTATACTTTGATAAGGAAAGCCCTTCATCCATGGGTGGAGGCCGTCTGGAGCAAACTGTGACTTCAGAACCAGTAGTTCAGGGTGCCTAATGCACAGGCATCAGTGACTCCATGTCTGAATGGTCCCAAGTCTCATCAGCTCAGGCCGCTGGGGTCCATGATGTCATCTACTGTGTGGTTCTTGTTGAGCATTGCAGAGGGTTCCCAGTGGCTGCCATGGATGTTGGGGTCCTCCACAGTGTCTCCAGGTCCCAAAGCTAGGGACCAAGGCAGGCTGTGGTAGTGGTCAGAGTGGGTGGGGAGTGTACACTCAGGGCGAGGCAGAGGTTTAGATATAGGCTGACCATGTGCATACATACAGCTGCGGAGGCTGGAGCTGGCTGCCTGTCTGGAGCTCAGGCTCTACAGAAAGAGGAGGGAAGGGAGCGGGAGGGATCCAGGCAGCTGGTGTCTGCAAATGCCAAACCTCTTGGGACCCTGAAAAACTCAGTGGCTAATCTGCAGGAGTTTTGCTGCTGCAGCTCTGCTGGCCCTTGGTTTCTGCAGGGTGGTGGAGGGAGACTGCTGGGGAGGTCTGCAGAGTGGTCAGCTGGTGTATGTGATGAGGTCCTCAGTGATGAAGGCTGACAGAGTCTGCAGCATCCACAGGCAGCCAGGTCATCTGCAGAGCAGGCAGTGGAAACCCCCCTCCCTCTGCCTGGCTGATGCTGGTTGCCTATGCCCTTCTTCCCTGTTCTTAAATGTCTCAGCTTTGCTGGTCTCTGGGTGAGGGGATAATAGAGTGAGTCCTTTGACCTGTGCTATGAAAGCCTGGGGAAGTGGGTCACTCGCCTGCTGTCCTTTTCCTGGCAGGGGAATGGTTGAACCTAGGAGCTCGTTCTTGAGTCTCAGAGCTCGTTCTTGGTGCTGAGCACTGCTGACTTGGGAAATAGGAATAGGCAGGCAAAATGAAGCTGATCTGCTTACCCTTATTGTGCAGTTCCACTCAGGTTTTTTTGGTTCTGTGTTCTGGCTGAAGCTCCTGAAGTTCACTACTGACCTCTCCCACCTGTGTTATCCTTCATGGATAGCTATCTATTAGTAATGTTGATCTTTAAGGGTGGATGGAGGCTAATGTCTCCTATTCCACTATTTTGGTGACACCACTCATTGGTTCCTAGCTATCTTGATGACCTTTCTTCTCTAGACAGTATCACACTGAACCATTGCATTAATGACAATATGCTGATTGCACCTAGTGAGCAAGAAATTGCAACTACACTAAACTTATTGTTAGAAAGTAAAAGTGTTAGTCACTCAGTCATATCCAACTCTGTGCAGCCCCATGGTCTGTATCCCATCAGGCGTCTCTATCCATGGAATTCTCCAGACAATAATACTGGAGTATATTGCCATTTCCTTCTCCAGGGATCTTCCCAACCCAGGGATTGAACCTGGGTCTCCTGCATTGTACACTGATTCTTTACCATCTGAGTCACCAGGGAAGCCCCAGTTGTTAAGCTCTATTGTCAAGATAGTTGCATGTCAGAGAATGGAAGACAAATCTGACTGAAATTCAGGGGTCTTCTACTTCAGTGAAATGTCTAAAGGTTTGGTGATGTAGACTGTGTGGAGAAATCCCTCTTAAGTTGAAGAATAAGTTATCACATCTGACCCTTTGGGCAGCCAAAGAGAGGCACAATGCCTCATGAACTGGAACCCATGATCCAGAAGATGCAGTGGTGCTTGAAGTGTCAGTGCAGAGAAGGGTGCTGTTTGAAACCTTCAATAAGCCTTTATAGGTGAATCATGGGGCTGAGCTTTAGAATTGTGGAGCAAGGCCCTAGCATCATCAGGTAACTATTTTCTTTTTCAGAAACAGCTCTTAGTTTGTCATTGGGCCTAAGTAGAAACTGAATTCTTGATGATGGGACACCAATTTACCAGACAGTTTGGACTACACGTCATAAACTATGTGTTCTCAGACCCACCAAGCTGTAGATTTGGGTGGACACAGCAGAGCTCTAATATCAAATGAAAGTGGAATTCATGTAATTGTGTTTGAGCAGGCCATGAGGTACAAGTAAGTGACATGAAGAAAAGTGAACTCAAAGCTCATGGTCCCTACACTTAAGTGTACTCTTAAGCCATCTCTCTTTCAGGTTTGTGCCTATGACATCTTCAAAGAAAACTAAACAAACTCACGGATGCCAGTTCAGAGAATCAATAACTTGTATTAGAAATATGTGCTACCTCAAAGCTTCTTCTCACATCATCCATGTATGGATGTGAGAGTTGGACTATAAAAAAAACTGAGCACTGAAAAATTGATGTTTTTGAACTGTGTTGTTGGAGAAGATTCTTGAGAGTCCCTTGGACTGCAAGGAAATCCAACAAGTCCATACCAAAGGAGATCAGTTCTGAATATTCATTGGAAGGACTGATGCTGAACCTGAAACTCCAATTCTTTGGCAAACTGATATGAAGAACTGACTCATTGGAAAAGACCCTGATGCTGGGAAAGATTGAAGGCAGGAGGAGAAGAGGATGACAAAGGATGAGATGGTTGGATGTCATCACCGACTCAATGAACACGAGTTTGAGCAAGCTCCAGGATTTGGTGATGCACAGGGAAGCCTGGCATGCTGCGGTCCATGCAGTCACAAAGAATCAGACACGACTGAGTGACTGAACTGAACTGAACTGAAGCTTTTCTGAACCATCAATAGGGTCAAGTTACGTAGGGCAAGACATGCCAATACACTCATTAATAATATTAATGCCTATATATGGAATTTAGAAATATGGTAATGATGACCCTATATCAGTTCACTTATGAGACAGCAAAAGAGACACAGATGTAAAGAACAGTATTTTGGACTCTGTAGGAGAAGGTGAGGGTAGGATGATTTGAGAGAATAACATTGAAACACGTAGTGGAACCTTGGAAATTTCCCTCCAACCAGGAAAAATTATTATGCCAAATGTGAGTGTTTACTTGGATTCTCCAGCCTTAGTTCTGAACTATTTTCAGACCCAGAGGTCCTTAGCCAAGAATATTTGTCAATTCTTCTATGGGAGGGAATATTTAGGTCTTTTCCCTGAGGTCCTACACAAGGAATCAAGAAACACACAAAGAAGTTGATGCCTTTGCAAAGACCACTTGCTAATATCTCAGTTCAGTTCAGTTTAGTTGCTCAGTCGTGTCCAACTCTTTGCGACCCCATGAATCGCAGCACATCAGGCCTCCCTCTCCATCACCATCTCCCGGAGTTCACTCAGACTCATGTCCATCGAGTCAATGATGCCATCCAGCCATCTCATCCTCGGTCGTCCCCTTCTCCTCCTGTCCCCAATCCCTCCCAGCATCAGACTCTTTTCCAATGAGTCAACACTTTGCATGAGGTAGCCAAAGTACTGGAGTTTCTGCTTCAGCATCATTCCTTCCAAAGAAATCCCAGGCCGATCTCCTTCAGAATGGACTGGTTGGATCTCCTTTCAGTCCAAGGGACTCGCAAGAGTCTTCTCCAACACCACAGTTCAAAAGCATCAGTTCTTTGGCACTCAGCTTTCTTCACAGAAATAATATCTCAGAAAGCTGCTAAAGATGCTTAAAATTAGTGCTAATGATATTTCAATTAAATTTTCTTAAAGATTATGATTTAATAAAAATAGTTTTATCTCAAACAGTCTAACACATCTGACCACTGACACAAATAATTAGGAATTATTAATTATTCCTTAAATTGATGCAAAGTTACTTTGACTTCAGAGCTTCTCATTTCCTCAATGAGATATAGACAAAACACTGGTATGATTTGAGGTAAGGGAACTTCTAACTCATGCTATATATGCCAAGGGAGAAAATTAAATGTCTTTTCAGAACCTAGTTTAAAAAGTCTGGAAACAGAGTATACATAGAGGCAAAGCAACTCATGTATATATGACAACTATCAATTTTTCAATAGATTTAGTGGCTCTTATTTACTATGTTAATATTACAGCTCTACCTAGTGGTCTAGTGACTATGTGACTATGTGACTATGTCTAGTGACCTAGTGGCTATGCCAAAGCCTTTGACTGTGTGGATCACAATAAACTGTGGAAAATTCTGAAAGAGATGGGAATACCAGACCACCTAACCTGCCTCTTGAGAAATCTGTACGCAGGTCAGGAAGCAACAGTTAGAACTGCACATGGAACAACAGACTGGTTCCAAATAGGAAAAGGAGTACGTCAAGGCTGTATATTGTCTCCCTGCTTATTTAACTTATATGCAGAGTACATCATGAGAAACGCTGGACTGGAAGAAACACAAGCTGGAATCAAGATTGCCGGGAGAAATATCAATAACCTCAGATATGCTGATGACACCACCCTTATGGCAGAAAGTGAAGAAGAACTAAAAAGCCTCTTGATGAAAGTGAAGGAGGAGAGTGAAAAA
>SJYX01019981.1:509542-519752 GCA_006410675.1 Oreotragus oreotragus
CAAGGAGATCCAATCAGTCCATTCTGAAGGAGATCAACCCTGGGATTTCTTTGGAAAGAATGATGGTGAAGCTGAAACTCCAGTACTTTGGCCACCTCATGTGAAGAGTTGACTCATTAGAAAAGACTCTGATGCTGGGAGGGATTGGGGGCAGGAGGAGAAGGGGACGACCGAGGATGAGATGGCTGGATGGCATCACGGAATCGACGGACGTGAGTCTGAGTGAATTCCGGGAGATGGTGATGAACAGAGAGGCTGGGCACGCTGCTATTCATGGGGTCGCAAAGAGTCAGACACAACTGAACGACTGAACTGAACTGAATCTGCTGGGATTCTTGCAGGCTAAAGCTGGTAACAATAATCTTCCCATTGGTGTGCCAATAAAACCCTTGAGGGTGAGTAACATGGGGTCTTGGACTTGCTGCTGACAACCACAACCATAGATCACCAGTTGATTATAAAAAGATATAATTCAGGTACAGCCAGATGGAAGACATGCATAGGGCTGAGTATGTGGGAAAGAGTGTGGAACTTCCATGCTCTCTCCAGCTGTGCCACCCACCAACACCTCTACAAATTTACCACCAGCTCTACCAGCTGTATTTTGATGTTATTTTCACTTACTACTTTTTAGCATTATGCTGAGGTGGGTGAAGGAAGTAAACTCTGAAGTCAGATTAAACTTTAGTTTTAGGCATTGTGTTAGAGAAGTCAGACTTCATGTGTGTGACCTTCACACATTCCTCTGCCTGTACGCAGAACAAAATGCTGGTTCTAACACCCATTCAAGTCTTCCTCCCAGAAATCATGATTTTTCCCTTCCCTCAAGCTGCAGTGCAATACTATATTATTCCTTTTTAAAAATTTTTTTTAGTTGAATGATAATTGCTTTACATAATTTTGTTGTTTTCTGTCAAACCTCAACATGAATCAGCCATATATCCCCTTCGTTGTTCTTAGTGATGATAATACTTTTCCAGATGGAACCATATCCACATTTTCACTCTCCGCCCTCTATGTGTGTGTTTGCTCAGTGGCTTTGTGATCCCATGGATTATAGCCCATTGGGTTCTTCTGTCCATGGTATTTCCCAGGCAAGAATACTGGAGGGGTTGCCATATCCTTCTCCAGGGTATCTTCCTCACCCAGGGATTGAACCAGTATCTCCTGCATTGGCAGGTGGATTCTTTACCACTGAGCCACCTGGGAATACTGTAATTCTAATATAAGGCAGAAAGCTAAGCATGGTGATAGTAATACAGTATGTTCAGAGAGGTAGTTGATATGATTAAAAGAGCCTGAAATTTGGGGTCACACAGACATTCATTCAAACAACATTCTGCCTTTTACTAGCTTTGGGAACCTTGCCAAGTGCCAAAGATTCTAGCTTCTGTGTCACTAACATGACTAACTAATTTCTCCCCTCTGTATTCTTAGTGTTAAGGGCAGCAGAGAGCTAGACCCATGGATTGTAAATTGGCAAAATTTATGTTACCTCAAAATAAGAGTTTGGTTCCCCATGACTAAAAGGTGTTAAAATCAATGACGCCAGTGTGTGTTAGCCACCCAGTTGTGTCCAACTCTGTTATCCCATGGACTGTAGCCTACCAGGCATCCCTGTCCCTGAAATTTTCCAGGCAAGAATACTGGAGTGGGTTGCCATGCCCTACTCCAGGGAATCTTTCCGACCCAGGGATCAAACCTGGGTTTCCCGCATTGCAGGTAGATTTTTTACCATTTGAGCCACAATTTACTTTTCTTTTTCTTTTTTTGCTGCTGTAAAACATTACCACAAACTTGGTGGCTTTAAACAATAAACATTTATTGAAGTGCTCAAAGAGCTTATTCCTATCTTTCTGTAAGATGTTTCCCAATATTATCCTATAGTTCTGGATGTCAGAAGTCCAAAATATGTCTTACTGGGTTAAAATAAAAGTGCCAGCAAGATGTATTCTTCTGGAGACTCTAGGAAGAAATCTGTTTCCTTGGTTTTTCCAGGCCTCTCTTCTATCATCAAAGAGCAGTGTGGTATCTTTAAATCTCTCTCTGATTGACTCTCCTGCTTCTACTTATAAGGACCTTATGACTACCTCAGGCCCAGATAAGACAAGATAATCTCATATCAAAATCCTTAACTTATATCTGCAAAATCTTTTTTTGCTATGTAATTTATTATATACTTTCTATGTAAATAAAATAACATATTCACAGGTTTGGGGGATTAAAATGTAAACATCGTTGGGNTTCTACTTATAAGGACCTTATGACTACCTCAGGCCCAGATAAGACAAGATAATCTCATATCAAAATCCTTAACTTATATCTGCAAAATCTTTTTTTGCTATGTAATTTATTATATACTTTCTATGTAAATAAAATAACATATTCACAGGTTTGGGGGATTAAAATGTAAACATCGTTGGGGGGGGGGGGGGATTATTGTGTTGGAAAAGTGAAAGTGTTAGTCCCTAAGTCATGTCTGACTCTTTGTGACCCCATGGACTGTAGCCTGGCAGGCTCCTCTGTCCATGGGATTTTCCAAGCAAGAATACTGGAGTGGGTTGCCATTTCCTTCTCCAGGAGATCTCCCTTCTACAGGAGATCTGCCTGACCCAAGGATCACACCCAGGTCTCCTGCACTGCAGGTAGATTCCTTACTGTCTGAGCCACAAGAGAAGCCCCATTATTGTGTTTATCACACCACATATTCTGGATAAGGAAATGGCAACCAATTCCAGTATTCTTGCCTGGAAAATCCCATGGATGGAGGAGTCTGGCAGGCTATAGTCCATGGGATCACAAAGTCAGACATAACTGAGCCCCTTCACTTCACTTCACAGTACATATAAAACTGGTGGAGGTGGGTAGGGAGGTAGTGTAAATATGTCCTAGACTATGAAGCAGAGGTGTTTCCATTATGCAATGGTTCTGAAATCTAGCTTTGCTTCACAGACAAAAGGAAAGATTCCTTCCTCCAAGCCAAATACAGGGTTCTGAATTTATCCCAGGTTTCTATGTATAGAACCCAGGAAAATGCATTTCCAAGAAGCCTTCTTCTCACATCTCTTTTCTCAAATGAATTTCTAACAGCAAATCTAGAAGCCAGCATTTGAGGTCTTTTTAAACCCTCTTCAAATTTTAACAACTTACCATGTCACAACACTGATTTCCAAAACCTGTTTGTGAAATAATTTTCCCATATTGACATGCTACAGAAAAAAATGCTTGTGGTCAAAAATTTCTGAAGCGTTCTTCATAGTTGATTTTGCTCTTGGAGATTAATGATGGATGCTAATACACAAAGGCTCTGGAGATCCTGTGGTACTGAAGCCTGGTTAACTTTGTATAACCTAGTTCCCTCAAAATTTGTCTGCAAAATACTTTTCTATTCTTAACAATAATCAACATCCCAGATTGTGTGTGCTTCTGTGTGCTCAGTTGTTCAGTTGTGCCAGGCTCTTTGTGACTCCATGGACAATAGCCTGCCAGGCTCTACTGTCCATGGGATTTTCCAGGCAAGAATACTGGAGTGGGTTGCCATGCGCTTCTTCAGGGGATCTTCCCTACCCAGGGATCCAACCCACCTCTCCTGCAATGCAGGTGGATTGTTTTACCACTGAGCCACCAGGGAAGCCCTGTCCCACTGAATATACTTTGGTTAGTGTTTCCCTGTGTGCGTGCTAAGTCGCTTCAGTCGTGTCCAACTCTTTGTGACCCTACGGACTATAGCCGGTTAGGCTCCTCTGTCCATGCAAGGATTCTCCAGGCAAGAATACTGGAGTTGGTTGACATTCCTTTTTCCAAGGGATCTTCCTAATTCAGGGATCGAACCTGCATGTCTTACATCACCTGCATCGGCAGGCGGGTTCTTTACCACTAGCACCACCTGGGGGCTTCCCTGGGTAGCTCAAACGGTAAAAAATCTGCAATGTGGGAGATCTTGGTTGGATCCCTGGGTTGGGAAGATCCTGGAGAAAGAAATGGCAACTTACTCCAGTATTCTTGCCTGGAGAATCCCATGGACAGAGGATAATGATGGGCTACAGTCCATGTGCTCACAAAGAGTAGGACACGACTGAGTGATTAAAACTTTCACTTTCAGTGCCACCTAGAAAGCTAGGATCCAGTAAAAGAGAGATCAAGATTTGTGATTCCAAAAAGGAAGATAATATAAAGTATGATCATGCTTTGGGAAATGGGGTGTAAACATTGTTCAGAAAGCTAGCAATATCAAGTTATATCTGTCTATGCTCTATCGAAAATATAACTTATTTGTTCAAGTAAATAAAATGTTCAACTCCTAACTTGCAGATAAAAATTCTTTGTTGCTAATCTTTCACCTCGTTTATTTTGACTCTCAGCTTCTTGACTGTTTAATATTAATTTGAGTTGTGGCAAACAAGTGACAAGGCTGCTTTTTGATGATAAGAGACAGTATCTTTCCAGGTGGTTTTTAGGGAAGAGATTGCTTCAATCTTAAAATATGTCTTGGCACTGGACACATACTTACATTGTTTTATGTTTGTCTCCATAAGATTCTTGATAAAAATTGAAATTGATATGAGCTGAATATTGAGACTTGTGTCAATAAAAGTGTCAGCAGTATTTTTGATGAGGCTTTCCAGATTGTTGACCAAAGAAACATGTTCTTAAAATACAAACTAGTGAACTTTGACCAGAAAAATATTGGGACCAACTGGAAAGTGATATTCTGAATTAGATTGATATCAGGGTACAAAATATTTCAAGTAGGTGTAATTCCTACTAAATTATGAGAATAAGGGCAATTAATGTGCAGTGTATAAAAGTTGCAAATACTGAAGCTAGCCTGACCAGGTGAAAATACCCAAGTTCTTTTATTACCAGTGGTATGGCCTTAGGCAAATGACAATCTTTGTTTTAGCTTGATCTTATGTAAAATGGGGTAAAAGCAGTCTCCACATGTAGAATGTTTTTGAAGATTCAATTCATTAATATATGTACAACAGTGGGGTTCCTGGTTTGTATTAAACCCTAACCTCTGCTATTGTTACTATTAACAGTAACACATTGAAAAGCATATACCAAATAACAGTGTATCCCCATGAAGTAATGTAAACATTTTATCCTGGTCTTTGCTTCAGAGAATTATAAATTCCAAATATGTAAATCTTGGTCTGATGGGGCTTTGTTAAAACTGGTTATTAACTACATCTTAGAAAGTCAATAGCATTTTCTTCCTTCAATCAATGCATTTAAAATTTTATAAAGTCTAAAGAGTTTTAGTTTATAAAACTTTATAAAGTTTATAAAGAGTTGGACATGACTGAGTGACTGAACAATGATAACAAAGGGTTGATTAACAATGTGATAGTTTCAGGTGAACAGTGAAGAGACTCAGCCATACATATACATGTATCCATTCTCCCCCAAACTTCCCTCCCATCAAGGCTGTCACATAACATTGAGCAGAGTTCCAGTAGGTCTTTGTTGGTTATCCATTTTAAATATGGCAGTGTGTACATGCCCATCCCAAATTCCCTAAATCTATCCCTTCCCCTCATCCTTTCTTCCTGACAACCATAAGTTCAGTTCTCTAAGTCTGTGAGTCTCTTTCTGTTTTTTTAAGTAAGCTCATTTTTATCCTTCCTTTTTAAATGGATTCCACACTCTTAACTAAAATATTGCCTCTTGGTTTAGCTAATAGTAATGATCAAATAGCTTTTAAATGTCTCACTTCCTGTTTGTAACATTGTATGTTCAGTTCAGTTCTGTTCAGTCTCTCAGTTGTGTCCAGCTCTCTGCCACTCTGTGAACTGCAGCCCTGCAGGCTTCCTTGTCCATCACCAATTCCCGGTGTTTGCTCAAACTCATGTCCATCGAGTTGGTGATGCCATCCAACTATCTCATCCTCTGTTGTCCCCTTATCTCCCTGCCTTCAATCTTTCCCAGCATCAGGGTCTTTTCCAATGTGTCAGTTCTTTGCATCAAGTGGCCAAAGTATTGGAGCTTCAGCTTCAGCATCAGTCCTTCCAGTGAAAATTCAGGACTGATTTCCTTTATGATTGACTGTGTTAAGTATTGTGTTGATTATATTGCATGTTCAGGTATCACCAAGTCTTCTATATGAACAATCAGGCAACATCTCAGGTGTGTGCTTTTGGAGATTTGTTTATAGCCCTTATATGCATTCCCACATTATAATTTTAAGTTTTGTGGAAATGTTTCTTGATCCTCTATGATATGGATTTCATCACCTCATCAACTATTGTGTGCTCAGTTGTATCCATCTCTTTCTGGCCCCATGACTGTAGCCAACCAGGCTCCTCTGCCCATGGAATTTTCAGCTATAACTCAACTCCATCAATTCTCTGTTGAAAAGAAAAAAATTATGGGAAGTGTTCCCTTTTGTGATTGGCCAGGTCGTTCTGCTTAAAGTTCACATAGTGCATGATTTTTTTCTCTCTTTATCACAATGATCATTACTGTAGGGAGTCCTTTAATGCCTCACTAATCCTCTGTATTGAAAGCACACCAAGAGAAAAACTTGTGCTTGTTTTGTGTGACTTTTCTTCCTTTTTTTTTTTTTTTTTTAATATAGGATTCCCTTGACTGTGTTGATTTCACTCCTGTTTCCCTTTGTTATTAACTGATCACTCTTGATACTACTTTGTGGTCTTATACTTCTTTTCATTCTAATGCATACTCTATCAGTTTCATTTGATTAAAAAAAAAAAAAGAATAGAGCAGAAAGGTATCCTGTTTGGAAAGAGAAGAGTCAGTTATCAGGAGAAGTCATTATTTATTGTCAAATTTCATTAACCCCAAAGCTAAAACTGAAGGGGCAATTCTGGGGAAAATTTGAATTGAGTTTTAAAATGGCATTTTAAAGGAAAATAGCTATTTTTAGCAGACTTCTACTAGTAGACATTTAAGTTATCTGTAATGTAACAATGTTTCTATTTTCATCTTTATTACTATGTCTTTATCTATATGTATAAGCATGTCCCCAAAAAGAATTACTGGTAACAGATTCACTGGGTCACAAAGTAGATACATTATAGGTTTTGAAACATATTGCCAAATTACATTTTATGAGTGTACATAAATTTTTACTCACATAATTAGGGCATACTTATTAATATATGGTGGATCAGCAGTAAAGAATTTGCCTGCAATTCAGGAGACCCGGGTTCAATCCCTGGGTCAGGAAGATCCCCTGGAGAAGGAAATAGGAACCCACTCTAGTATTCTTGCCTGGTAAAATCACATGGATAGAGAAACTTGGCAGGCTATAGTCTATAGAGTTGCAAGAGTCGAACACAATTTACCGACTAAATCACCACCACATATATACATATTATGAATTCTCTATAATATCCTCTGTATTACATGATAAAACAAATACATTAACATAGAAAAAAGTTTCCTTTAATTCAGCAAGTACTTAGTCTATATAATGCTTGTCCTCAGGAAACTTTAAGTGTTAAGGAAAAGACAGGTACAAAAGTCAAGAGTAAGAGGTATCCTGTGATAAATGCTGAGATGTATCTTTTATCTGAGTTGCAGAGTTTAGGAAATGGACTAACATTGGACCTTCACGGTTACACTGCAATGTGTTTAGTTCATCCTCCAAATGCCCTCAATAATTTTCTCTAAAAACATCAGGAGGAAGGAAGAAAAAGTAGACCTTGCACCCTATTTTAACCTATGATTGCTGTCTCTAAAATAGTTTCTAAACTAGACTCCTCCTCCCCCTAACCCCCTACTCCCCACCTCCCAACTTCAGAAAGTTGAAATGGGGCACAAAGCATCTGTTTCCTTTTTAGTTTTTCTTCTATTACTGAAGCGGGGGTTTCAACCTGGGGAGGATGGAGCAGGTTGTTTGTGAAAACAACAGAAGAATCAGTGCTTTCTCAAATATAACTTCAGTCTAGAAATAGATAATANGGGAGACCACTTTCTCCCTGTCTCTTATACACATCTAGATGTGTATAAGAGACAGCCTCCTCCCCCTAACCCCCTACTCCCCACCTCCCAACTTCAGAAAGTTGAAATGGGGCACAAAGCATCTGTTTCCTTTTTAGTTTTTCTTCTATTACTGAAGCGGGGGTTTCAACCTGGGGAGGATGGAGCAGGTTGTTTGTGAAAACAACAGAAGAATCAGTGCTTTCTCAAATATAACTTCAGTCTAGAAATAGATAATAGCTATTTTATTTGCCATTCACACCAACCAGCCTTTCTTCTTGTTTGTCTAGCTTCATTCTGCCTTTGTGATGCAGGAGCAAAAAGACCCAGGTCAATAAAGGACAAGACCTCCACGTGGTCAATCCATCTACTAGTGCAGAGCACATACAGCCTCTAGTCAATCTCGAGAGGGATCAGTCTATGGATCCCCACAAGGGACAAACCATTTATCAGCAGGCTGTGGCCACAAGCCCCCCTTTGACTTTCTGTCCTTCCAAAGAAGTCCTAGATATAGGATGCTGAAGGTGATGAAGCTGCCTCTAAATTAGTTCTCCACCTTTGGTGAATAATGAATTATCCTGTGGGGAAATTCTCTATTTCCTTTGCTGCTTCTAAAGAACAGACTGTTCATTGTCCTCCTGCAAAATACAAATTAACCTGTTAAGGAACATGTCTTCAGGCAGTGTGCTCTTTCAGCCTCAGAAAAGAACTGAGGGAGGCCTGGCAAGGTTTTCCACTGCATGTTACACAAAAGGAAACAACTTTTCAGCCAATGAAATTCTCAGCCGTGTTCAAGGGAGACTGAGTCCCACTGACATGGACTGTCAACTTCCTTCTTTCCCAACTCAAAATGTACCCAATCTTTCTTTTCTACTTCAGAAAAATGTGTTCATTTTTCTGTTCCGAGAGAGACCCCTACACTTGTGCTTGATCTTTTTTCCTTTCTTTTTTTTAAAATTTTTGGTTGTCTCACCAAAGAGATAGGGAGAAGACCTCTGATCAAGTCTACATCTTCTGTTTTGTACACTGTACAATTCTATTATTTTCTTTTGCTCTTTTGATTTATTCCTGAAAAAAGTTATTTCTTACAAATTTCCTGGCAAAGGCTCTTTTGTAGGCTGCTATCAATGTCAAGTTTGGTTCAGTTCATCACACTACTGGATCCAAGTGCAGGACAAGGCTTTAGTGTGCCTTCCATAAAACCTTGCCTAGGGGATGGAGTGGGGGTGTGTCATCAGGAAAGTAACTCTGTCTTTATCAGGCTCTTGATTTCAGTTGTTGGATCTCATTCCTTTCATAAGTGTGTTATAGAGAAAACTTTTGTGTCTTACCTGCTATGTTAATCAAATATTCTAGGCTTTGTGGAAGCATGTGCTTGTGCCTTGCAGGTAGACCAGAGTACGGTACTTTCTGTATGTGATTCTCTATTATATTTGCCTCAAAATCAAATAATGTCTGTAATTGTATCCCAGGAAAGAAGGAGCCTTCCCATATGCTCAAGCTATGCAGTAGTTACCAAGGAAAATAGATTATTTTTCTTTCTGCTTTCTCCTCTAACACATGTAAAAGTAGGCTCTTGGATTCAGGGTAAGGAAGTAGACCATTTTTGCTGTTTTCTGGTAGCTGGTTCAATAGTCAGAGAAAGAGCTTAGAGGATAGAATTAGAAAAATAATTCCTTCTGGGTATGTGCTAAGGTTCAGGTAAACAACTACCACTTCCCCTGTCTTTAAAAATCCAATATGTCAAATAAGAAGATAGTAATTAAATATACACACTAACTTCTACTATGGCTGCTTGATTTCCTCCTGGTTCCTGGGTTCCTGTCCCCCATCTTCAAGGAGATGGGAGACAGACAATAAATTGAATACATGAGTGATTTATAGTAATTTAGATACTAACAAGTTCTATGGGTAAAAAAGAAGGGGGGAAAAAAAGGGTGTGGTATGTGATCACTAATCTAGAGCCAGACATCTTGGAATGTGAAGTCAAGTGGGCCTTAGAAAGCATCACTAAGAACAAAGCTAGTGGAGGTGATGGAATTCCCGTTGAGCTGTTTCAAATCCTGAAAGATGATGCTGTGAAAGTGCTGCACTCAATATGCCAGCAAATTTGGAAAACTCAGCAGTGGCCACAGGACTGGAAAAAGTAAGTTTTCATTCCAATTCCAAAGAAAGGCAATGCCAAAGAATGCTCAAACTACCGCACAATTTCACTCATCTCACACGCTAGTAAAGTAATGCTCAAAATTCTCCAAGCCAGGCT
>SJYX01019981.1:526442-545525 GCA_006410675.1 Oreotragus oreotragus
TTTTTGTTGACTGTATAGAGCTTCTCCCTCTTTGGCTGCAAAGAATATAATCAATCTGATTTCTGTGTTGACCATCTGGTGATGTCCATGTGTAGAGTCTTCTCTTGTGTTGTTGGAAGAGGGTGTTTGCTATGACCAGTGCATTTTCTTGGCAAAACTCTATTAGTCTTTGCCCTGCTTCATTCCGCATTCCAAGGCCAAATTTGCCTGTTACTCCAGGTGTTTCTTGATTTCCTACTTTTGCATTCCAGTCCCCTATAATGAAAAGGACATCTTTCGGGGGTGTTAGTTCTAAAAGGTCTTGTAGGTCTTCATAGAACTGTTCAACTTCAGCTTCTTCAGCTTTACTGGTTGGGGTATAGACTTGGATTTCTGTGATATTGAATGGTTTGCCTTGGAGACAGAGATCATTCTGTCGTTTTTGAGATTGCATCCAAATACTGCATTTCGGACTCTTTTGTTGACCATGATGGCTACTCGATTTCTTCCGAGGGATTCCTGCCTGCAGTAGTAGATGTAACGGTCATCTGAATTAAATTCACCCATTCCAGTCCATTTTAGTTCGCTGATTCCTAGAATGTTGACGTTCACTCTTGCCATCTCTTGTTTGACCACTTCCAATTTGCCTTGATTCATGGACCTCACATTCCAGATTCCTACGGAATATTTCTCTTTATAGCATCGGACCTTGCTTCTATCACCAGTTACATCCACAGCTGGGTATTACCTCAGAATAAATCCAACAAATTCTACCACCTATACTTTTCAGAGGATACTTTCCTTGAAGAAAAAATGGCAACCCACTCCAGTATTCTTGCCTGGAGAATCCCATGGACAGAGGAGTTGGCAGGAAACAGTCCATGGGGTTGCAAAGAGTCAGACACGACTGAGTGACTAAGCACTAGCACAAGCAAAATACATCCAGATGTCTGTAATACATCCAGACCACTTCTAACCTGTACATCACTGATACCCTTGTCTAAATCACTAACTATGAAAATGTGTGGTAACCACTTATTTGCTTTCCCCACATCTATTATCATGCCATAAAGCAGAGAAAGATCCTTTGAAAACATGAAACACGTCACATCTTATTTCAACTCTCCAATGGCTTCCCATCTCACTCAGGGAAAATCCCATTACCTTTCTATATTGTCATGGTAGCTGGCTTCTTTTGACCTCTCTGGCTTTATCTCTTCCCACTGACCCCTTTGTTCATTTCATTTACAGCCATAATAGCATCCTTCCTGCAACTCAAACATGTCTAACAACTTCCTTTCTTAAAGGTTTTGCATTATATTTATTATCATCTGGAATGCTCTTCCTCCATACATTTGCAAAGATTAAATTAACAGTATATTCATGTCTTTTATCAGGGTTTATCTTATCAAAGAGACTGTATCCACCTCATGAAAAATAGTAACCCCTGGAGATGCTCCCGATCCTTGTTATCTTGCTTTATTTTTCTTCAGAGCACTTAACCCTCTGACATAATAGAGCATGCATTCACTTACTTTTAAATCACATACCCATCATTTAATTATATGTATTAATGTATGTGTATACACACACAACAGAGAAGGCAATGGCATTTTAACAGTATATTCATGTCTTTTATCAGGGTTTATCTTATCAAAGAGACTGTATCCACCTCATGAAAAATAGTAACCCCTGGAGATGCTCCCGATCCTTGTTATCTTGCTTTATTTTTCTTCAGAGCACTTAACCCTCTGACATAATAGAGCATGCATTCACTTACTTTTAAATCACATACCCATCATTTAATTATATGTATTAATGTATGTGTATACACACACAACAGAGAAGGCAATGGCATTCCACTCCAGTACTCTTGCCTGGCAAATCCCATGGATGGAGGAGCCTGGTAGGCTGCAGTCCATGGTGTCGCTGAGGGTCGGACACGACTGAGTGACTTCACTTTTACTTTTCACTTTCATGCATTGGAGAAGGAAATGGCAACCCACTCCGGTGTTCTTGCCTGGAGAATCCCAGGAACGGGGGAACCTGGTGGGTTGCCATCTATGGGGTCACACAGAGTCAGATACAACTGAAGCGACTTAGCAGCAGCAGCAGCAGCATACACACACAAACACCATTAGAAGCTATGAGAGAGGCACGAAACATTCTTTTTCACAATACTCAGAACAAAACAACTCTGCTGATGCCTTGATCTTGGACTTCTGATCTCTAGAACTATGAGACAGTACTTTAAAATATATATATATATATTTGGCTGTCCTGGGTCTTCATTGCTGCATGGGGGGGGGTGGGCAGCACTATTTGCTGTCAGTCAGGGCTATGCTCTAGATGTGGGGTGCAGGCTTCTCATTGTGGTGGCTTCTCTTGTGGAGTATAGCTCTTGGGTACATGGGCTTAAGTAGTTGTGATTCCTGAGCTCAACAGCATGGGCTGAGTAGCTGTGGTGCACAGGTTTAGTTGATCTGCAGCATGTGGGATCTTCCCAGATCTGGGATTGAACCTATGTATCCTGCATTGGCAGGAGGATTCTTTACCACTGAACCACCAGGAAAGCCCAAAACAATCCTTTGTGAAGGTAGACTTAGTAAAATAATACAGTGCCTTTTGTCATGATGAGAAAGTCCCTTTCTATTCCAGTTTCCTGGTCTTTTCTTTATCATGAAAGGGTGATAAGCTTTGTCAAATGCCTTTCTACATCAAATGAGATAATAGTGTACATTTTCCTCCTTTTCTCTATTAATATTGTGTATTACATTGATCGATTTTTCTTTTGTTGACCCATCCTTGCATCCTTGGGATCAATTCCACTTGTTCATGGTGTATAATCCTTTTAATATGCTGTTAGATTTGGTTTGTTAGTATTTTATTGAGGATTTGGCATCTTTATTCCTAAGGGATATTTGGTCAGTGATTTTCTTTTCTTGTGATATCTTTATCTGCCTTTAGTATCAGAGTAATCTGGCCTCATGGGCTTCCCAGGTGGTGCTATTTGTAAAGAACCCACCTGCCAATGCAGGAGATGTAAGAGACATGGGTTTGATCCCTGGTTTGGGAAGATCCTCCGCAGAAGGAAATGGCAACACACTCCAGTATTCTTGCCTGGGAAATCCCATGGATAGAGGAGCTTGGTGAGCTATAGTCCATGGGGGTTGCAAAGAGCTGGACAAAACTGAAATTATTTACCACACACACATTCAATGCTGGGCTCATAGAATGAGTCAGGAAGTATGCCCTCCTCTTCTACTTCTTGCAGGCATTTGAAAAAGATTGTTGTTAATTTTACTTTGTTTGGTAGAATTCAACAGTGAAGCTATCCGGTCTTTACTTTGCTGGGAGATTTTTGATTACTGATTCAATCTCTTGTTGTAGGTCTGTTGAGGTTTTTCATATCTTCTTGAATCAGTTTAGATAATTTGTATATTTTAGGAATTTGTCTGTTTCAATCAGGTTATCTAATTTTTTCATGTAAGATTATGCATAGTGTTCTCTTATAATCCTTCATATATATATGACTGGTAGTTGTGTCCTGAATACATTTCTGAATTTAGTAATTTTCACCTCCTCTCTCTTTCTTTTTCTTTGTCAGCCTGATTAAAAGTTGGTCAATTTTCTTGATCTTTCCAAAGATTCAACTTTTGTTTTTGTTCATTATGTCTGTTGTTTTACTATTCTCTATTTTACTTATCTCTGCCCTAATGTTTCTCATTTTCTTCCTCCTGCTAGCTCTGGATTTACTTTGCTCTTCCTTTTCTAGTTCCTCAATATGTAAAATTAGCTTATTGATTTGCATTTACAGCTGTAAAATCTCCTTTGACCACTGCATTTGCTGCATTCCATACACTTTGGCATGTTTGTTTTCATTTTCATTCATCTCTAAGTATTTCAATTTTCCCTTGTGATTTCTATCTTGTCCCACTGGTTATTTAGGAGTGTATTGTTCTTACTATCCTAACTAGACTGTAACTCGTTGTGTCTTATAACTTCTCAGTAGCCAGTACAGTTCTCAGTGCAATAAATACTCAATATTCATTTTTTAAAAAAGAAGGTTGTGTTCAAATTCCACATATTGTGGATTTTCAAAGTTGTCTTCCCACCCAATGAACTTTAGTTTCATTCCATTGAGATCAGAGAAGATACTTTGTATGATTTCAAGCTTTTAAAATGTACTGAGATTTGTTTTATGGAGTAATATATAGCCTATCCTAGAGAATATTCCATGTGCACATCCAAGGAATGCATATTCTGCTGTTAGGTAATTTTGCTTCATCTTCTAAAGTTCTCTTACAGGTCTTCAAATGGTTCATTCATAAAAAGTAGCAAGTTGAAAGTTTTTGAGTGTGATTTTTTCTTTCATTTGCCTTTTCCAGTGAAGAACCATACACAGGATCTAGAATGTTTTTATCTTTAGAGTTCTTCAGATGTTGCTCTATCATCATTTGGTTTGGGGATTTGTAGAGAATTCTGATTTAATTCATTCACCACATTTATTTTAACCACATTCATTGCAGGTTTTAGTATTTCACTTCTGATGGCCAAGAATAGAGCCCCCTCAGGGATAGTAACAGTTGCTTTGTTGCTCATTTCACAATTATATTATGTATGATCAGGAAGCATACCATTTCCCATAGCTATGTTTTCTGCTACTTTTAAAGTAGCTTTTATTTTTTAGAAGTTTTAGTTTTACAGCAAAATTGAACAGAAGGTACAGAGATTTAATATATACCTTCTGCCCCCTCACATGCAGAGCCTCTTCCATTATCAACATCACTCACCAGAGTGGTACTTTGTTAGTTAGTGAGTTAGTTGTTCAGTCATGCCTGACTCTTTGCAACCCCATGGACTGTAGCCTGCCAGGCTCCTCTGCCCATGGGGTTCTCCAGGCAAGAATACTGGAGTGGGTTGCCATTCCCTTCTCAAAGGGATTTTCCTGACCCAAGGATTGAACCCTGGTTTCCTGCATTGCAGGCAGATTCTTTACCATCTGAGCCACCAGGGAAGCTAAGTTGAACCGTCTTTGATGCATCATTGTCAACTAGAGTCCATATTTTACAGTTGTGCTCATTTGTAGTATTGTATGTTTGTACATTTAGACAAATTTATAATGACATGACTGACATGACATCCATCACTAGAATATCATACATTGTAGTTTCACTGCCCTAAGAATTCTCTTAGTGATGCTTTCTAAGGCCCACTTGACTTCACATTCCAAGATGTCTGGCTCTAGATTAGTGATCACATCCTCATGATTATCTGGGTCATGAAGATCTTTTCTGTACAGTTCTTCTGTGTATTCTTGCCACCTCTTCTTAATAGCTTCTGCTTCTGTTAGNCTTGACTTCACATTCCAAGATGTCTGGCTCTAGATTAGTGATCACATCCTCATGATTATCTGGGTCGTGAAGATCTTTTCTGTACAGTTCTTCTGTGTATTCTTGCCACCTCTTCTTAATATCTTCTGCTTCTGTTAGGTCCATACCATTTCTGTCCTTTATTGAGCCCATCTTTGCATGAAATGTTCCCTTGGTATCTCCAATTCTCTTGAAGAGATCTCTAGTCTTTCCCATTCTGTTGTTTTCCTCTATCTCTTTGCATTGATTGCTGAAGAAGGCTTTCTTATCTCTTCTTGCTATTCTTCAGAAGCATCAATTCTTCAGCACTCAGCCTTCTTCATAGTCCAACTCTCACATCCATACATGACCACTGGAAAAACCATAGTCTTGACTAAATGGACCTTTGTTGGCAAAGTAATGTCTCTGCTTTTGAATATGCTGTCTAGGTTGGTCATAACTTCTCTTTCAAGGAGCAAGCATCTTTTAATTTCATGGCTGCAGTCACCATCTGCAGTGATTTTGGAGCCCAAGAAAATAAAGTCTCTCACTGTTTCCACTGTTTCCCCATTTATTGACCATGAAGTGATTGCTACCTCTCAAAATGCCCTCCTCATTCTAGGCTACCTTAATGACCCATCACATGCCCCTCTTCACTCATTGCCCTGAGGGTGTTCTCACCCTATAGGATACCTGACATTTCCCATTTATCCAGTACTGGTTCTTTACCCTGAACCTGTGAACCACTTCCCACTCTCAGCCCCTTGAGTGGTGGCATCAGGGTGTTCTTGGCAGGAGAACAGCTTTTAGTGAGGGGCCTGTGACTCCTTCAGCCCCTCTGATAAATCTAAAGTTAGTCGCAATCTGGAACTTCAATATTGATGGTTAATCTGATCAAAAACCAATCAAAAGCACCAGGGAGTGACTGGTTTCCACTTGGGGGTGATTCTATCTCATGTTCCTTTGAGCTTACTCTCCCCCACATTGCTTATAATGATTTTAGCACACAGGTGCTATGAGTTATGGGTTGTAGAGACTTTATAGCCCAAGGGGCCAATGCTATAGTTTTGATATTGTCCTTTATTTGTGGTAGAACTGTCTCGCATGTGACTTTAGGAAATGGTACTCTTTGGCCTGCAGAGTTGGGGAGGGCCAGTGCATTTAATAATACCTGGGATTCCCAAGGTACCAACCCCTGCACTCCACTGGAGCAGGCAACTGCCTTGGGCATGGAGTTTTTATATATTTCCCACTAGAGCCAATACCAATCTGCCTGGATTGAGCCTCACAGAGGGAGGTCAGTAACTTGTAGCACCTGGCTGGGATGATGGCGTGCTGTGATTCATGAGGTCGCAAAGAGTCGGACACGACTGAGCAACTGAACTGAACTGAACTGAACTGAAGAATTCTCTCTTCTCCATCTATACATAGATTCCTCCGCCCCACCCCCTCCAGCAATGGGCAACCACTGATACTTTTTGATTTTACTTTTTTCAGAATGTTATATAGTAGGAATATGATAGTATGTAAAATTTTCATAAGGGTTTCTTTCACATAGTAATATACATTGAAGATTCCCCCTTGTCTTTTAATGGCTTTATAGCTTATTTTCTTTTAGTGTTTAATAATATTCTATCATCTGGGTGAACCACAATTTGCTTATCCATTTACCTACTGAGGAACATTTTGCTGTGCGAGTGACAAATAGGATTTTATATAACAGAACACTTATAACTTAGACTAATAATATAAACTAAGGATGTGTGTATGCTCAGTTGCTTCAGTCATGTCCAACTCTTTGTGACCCCATGGACTGTAGCCTTCCAGGCTCCTCTGTCCATGGAATTCTCCAAGCAAGAATACCGGAGTGGATTGACATTTTCTCCTCCAGGGAATCTTCTTAACCCAGGGATTGAACCCCAGTCTCTTGCATTGCAGGCAGATTCTTTATCACTAAGCCACTAGGCAAGCCCCAAGGGACATCTTCGTTGCTTCCAAGTGTTGGTAATTATGAACAAAGCTGCTGGAAATATCTGAGTGCAGGGTGCTTTGTGGACATGTTTTCAGCTCCTTTGGCTAAATACCAAGATGCATGATTGCTGGATCATGTGTTCAGTATGTTTGGCCAATAAATGGTCAGACTGTCTTCTAAAGTAACTGTATCATTTTCCATTCCCACCAGCCATGAAAGATAATTCTTGTTGCACATCCTCACTAGTATTTCCTTTATCAGTGTCCCAGATTTTAGTCATTTTAATAGGTATGTAGTGGTATCTTGGGCTTTCCCATTGGGAAGTAAAGAATCTGTAAAGTCAGCAGTAAAGAATCTGCTTTCCAAGACAGGAGACAGGAATTCAATTCCTGGGTTGGGAAGATCCCTGGAGGAGAACATCGCAACCCACTCCAGTGTTCTTGCCTGGAAAATACCATGGACAGAGAAGACTGGCGAGCTACAGCTCATGGGGTCACAAAAGAGTCATACACAACTGAGTGACTAAACAACAGCAAGTGGGGTCTTATTGTTTTAATCTGAATTTCCTTGGTGATACAGGTTGTGAAGTAGCTTTACATGTGCTTATTTGACATCTCTGTATCGCCTTCAGTGAAGTGCCTGTTAAGGTCTTTGGGTCCCTTTTAAACTGGGTTGTCAGAGGGTGGTCCTAAGATGGTGGAGGGATAGGAAGGGGAGACCACTTTCTCCCCTGCAGATTCATCAAAAGATCGTTTGAACACTGAGAAAATACCACAAAACAACTTCTGAACATTGGTGGAGAACACCAGGCACCCAGAAAGGCAGCCCATTGTCTTCAAAAGGAGGTAGGACAAAATTTAAAAGATAAAAAGAGAGACAAAAGAGTAAGGGATGGAGACTCATCCCGGGGAGGGAGTCTTAAAAGAGGAGAGGTTTCCAAACACCAGGAAACCCTCTCAATGGCAGGTCTGTGGAGAGTTTTGTAATCTGAGAGGGCAACATAACCAGGTGGAAATAAATAAATAAGTAAAACCCACAGAGTACATGCCTAACTGCAACTCCCGGTGGAGAAGTAGTCCAGATGCTCGTGTCCACCACCAGCAAGTGGCGGCTGAACAGGGAGGTGCAAGCTGCATTGCTTAGGGTAAGGACTGGGCCTGAATGCCCTGAGGGCAATCTGAGGGAACTCACATGATATAGAAACTCAAACTGTGGGACAGCCAGAGAGGGAGAAAAAAAAAGAGAGAGAGAAAAGAGAGAGAGAACTTTTCCATGAAAAACTCTAACCTATCTGTATGCAGGTCAGGAAGCAACAGTTAGAACTGCACATGGAAGAACAGACTGGCTCCAAACAGGAAACGGAGTACGTCAAGGCTGTATATTGTCACCCTGCTTATTTAACTTATATGCAAAGTACATCCTTAGAAATGCTAGACTGGAAGAAACACAGGCTGGAATGAAGATTGCCGGGAGAAATATCAATAACCTCAGATATGCAGATGACACCACCCTTATGGCAGAAAGTGAAGAGGAGCTAAAAAGCCTCTTGATGAAAGTGAAAGAGGAGAGCGAAAAAGTTGGCTTAAAGCTCAACATTCAGAAAACGAAGATCATGGCATCCGGTCCCATCACTTCATGGGAAATAGATGGGGAAACAGTGGAAACAGTGTCACACTTTATTTTTTGGGGCTCCAAAACACTGCAGATGGTGACTGCAGCCATGAAATTAAAAGACGGTTACTCCTTCGAAGGAGAATTATGACCATACTCTGGATAGTATATTCAAAAGCAGAGACATTACTTTGCTGACTAAGGTCTGCCTAGTCAAGGCTATGGTTTTTCCTGTGGTCATGTATGGATGTGAGAGTTGGACTGTGAAGAAGGCTGAGCGCTGAAGAATTGATGCTTTTGAACTGTGGTGTTGGAGAAGACTCTTGAGAGTCCCTTGGCCTGCAAGTAGATCCAACCAGTCCATTCTGAAGGAGATCAACCCTGGGATTTCTTTGGAAGGAATGATGCTAAAGCTGAAACTCCAGTACTTTGGCCACCTCATGAGAAAAGTTGACTCATTGGAAAAGACTCTGATGCTGGGAGGGATTGGGGGCAGGAGGAGAAGGGGACGACAGAGGATGAGATGGCTGGATGGCATCACAGACTCGATGGACGTGAGTCTGAGTGAACTCTGGGAGATGGTGATGAACAGGTAGGCCTGGAGTGCTGCGATTCATGGGGTCACAAAGTGTTGGACACGACTGAGCAACTGAACTGAACTGAACTGAAGGCACTGCTGGGCCTGCTCATAGAACAAAGGACTGAGCAAATACTAGAGGAGAGCTAGCCGGCTGTGGACCAGCCCATCATCCTGGAAGCAGGGAGGCAGGTGGCCCACAGACAGACCCAGAGGAAGGTGGCAAACTTGGCCCCAGAGACAGCATCCCCTATCAAACTGTGAGCAGTTTGCTAACCAAGTCTTCCTGGTATCCTGGACAGTTGACATCCATCAGGAGGGTCGCAGCCAGCGATCAGCACCCCAGAAGAGACACACAGCATACCTGAGATGGCACTCCCACTGTTCACCCAGGAAACCAAGCAACTGGGACCGGGGAGGTGATAAGATGCAGTGCCCAGCTGGGAAGAGTGCGCTCGCCAAAGACCTGGTTGACTGAGCTGTTCGGACCTGGGAAGGACACAAAACACAGGCCCAACTGAGTCTATGCCTTTGTGGAGTACCCAAGAACCTGAACCTGAGTGGCATAGATCTCGGAAGTGCACGCAACCCAGGGCTCACCTTAGACAGTTTCCCGGCAGAACAACCTGAAGCCTGAGCAGTGTAGACCAGGAAAACAGACACACCATGAGCAGAGGCAAACCCAGTATGGCCCAGACACTGCGAGCACTCCCCACACATTCCAGTGGTATTTTTTTGCAGTGTTCCTCCCTCCCTGCTGCACAACTGAACAAGTGAGCCTAAATAAATGACCACCTTCACCCCCTTGTGTCAGGGAGACAGTTAGATACTGAAGAGACTTGCAAACAGAGGAAGCTGAAATAAAGAAAAGGGAACGGCTTTGGAAGTGACAGGTGCAACAGATTAAAACCCCGTAGTTAGCACTGGCTACATTGGAAGGGACCTACAGACCTTGAGAAGTATAAGGTGGAACAAAGAACTATCTGAAACTGAACTGACCACACACTGCCCTTAACAGCTCAAGAGAAATTCCTAGATATATTTTACTATTATATATATATATATATATAATTTAAATTTTTAAAGTTTTTATATTGCTCTTTTTTTTTCATTTTTAAAATCTACTATTATCTTTAAAAAGTCCCCGTTTTTAAGGCAAATTTCATATTTTTTTATACATAACTTTTGAGATTTTTTTTATTTTGCATTTTTGAGAGTCTAACCTCTACTCTAGATTTTGAATCTTTGCTTTTCTGTATTTGTTATCAATTCTGTACCTTTCAGAATCCAATCTTCAGTACCTATTTTTACGTAGGAGTGTGATTACTGGTTTGATTGCTCTTTCTTTTTTTGACTCTCTTTTTTCTTCCCCAGGTTACTTCAATTTCCGCCATCCCCCTTCTCTTCTCTACTTAGCCCTGTAAATCTCTTTGGGTGTTCCAGGCTATGGGGAAAAATTAGGGAACTGATCACAGGCTAGTCTGATCTCTCTCCTTTTGACTCCCCCTCCTCTCCTCCTGGTTACCTCTATCTCCTTCCTCCCTCTTTTCTCTGTGGAACTCCATGAACCTCTCTGAGTGTTTCAGACTGTGGAGAGTAAATAGGGAATTGATTACTGGCTAGACTGTTCTCTCCCCTTTTGATTCCCCCTATTCTCCTCCTGGTCACTTCTATCTCCCTCCTCCCTCTTCTCTTCTTCATATAACTCTGTGAACCTCTCTGGGTGCCCCTCACTGTGGAGAATATTTTCACCATTAACCTAGTTGTTTTATCATCAGTGCTGTATGGACGGAGAAGTCTTGAGGATACTATAAGAATAAAACTGAAAGCTAGTGGCAGGAGGCCTAAATCCAAAACTTGAGAACACCAGAAAACTCCTGACTCCAGGGACCACTAATCGACCAAAGCTCATCCAAAGCCTCCATATCTACACTGAAACTGAGCTCCATCCAAGAGCCAACAAGTTTCACAACAAAACATTTCAAGCTAATTCTCCCTCAAAGCAGGAACATAACCCTGAGGAAAAAAATACAGGTGGCCAAAAGTCACACCAAACCCACAGACACCTCATAACTCACTACTGGACACTTCGTTGCACTCCAGAGAGAAGAGATCCAGCTCCACCCACCAGAACCCTGACGCAAGCTTCCTGAACCAGAAAACCTTGACAAGCCACTCGTCCAACCCCACCCACAGGGAAGAAACTCCACAATAAAGAAGAACCACAAAATTCCAGCATACAGAAAGGCCACCCAAAACACAGCAACATAAACAAGATGAAAAGGCACAGAAATATTCAGCAGGTAAAGCAACATGATAAAATCCCACAAATCCAAAGAAAAGAGGAGGAAATAGGGAGTCTAACTGAAAAAGAATTCAGAATAATGATAGTAAAAGTGATCCAAAAATTTGAAAACAAAGTGGAGTTATGGATAAATAGTCTGGAGACAAGTACTGAGAAGATTCAAGAAATGTTTAACAAGAACCTAGAAGAAAAAAAAAATTAATTACCTTAAATGTAAATGAGTTGAATGCCCCAACCAAAAGACAAAGACTGGCTGAATGGATACAAATACAAGACCCCTATATATGCTATCTACCAGAGACCCATCTCAAACCTAGGGACACATACAGAGTGAAAGTGAAGGGCTAGAAAAAATATTTCATGCAAATGGAGACCAAAAGAAAGCAGCAGTAGCAATCCTTATATCAGATAAAATAGACTTTGAAATAAAGGCTGTGAAAAGAGACAAAGAAGGACACTACATAATGATCAAAAGATAAATCCAAGAAGAAGATATAACAGTTATAAATATATATATGCACCCAACATAGGAGTACCACAATATGTAAGGCAAATACTAACAAATATGAAAGGGGAAATTAACAATAACACAATAATAGTTGGAGACTTTAATACCTCACTCACACCTATGGATAGATCAACTAAACAGAAACTTAACAAGGAAACACAAACTTTAAATGATACAATGGATGAGTTAGACCTAATTGATACCTATAGGACATTTCACCCCAAAACAATGAATTTCACCTTTTTTCTCAAGTGCACACGGAACCTTCTCCAGGATAGATCACATCTTGGGCCATAAATCTAGCCTTGATAAATTGAAAAAAAAAATGAAATCATCGCAAGCATCTTTTCTGATCACAATGCTCTAAGATTAGATGTCAACTACAGGAAAAAAAAAAAACTATTAAAAATACAAACATATGGAGGCTAAACAACACACTTCTGAATAACCAACAAATCACAGAAGAAATCAAAATAAGGAATCAAAATCTGGATAGAAACAAATGAAAATGAAAACACAACCACCCAAAACTATGGGACTCAATAAAAGCAGTGCTAAGCCTTGAGAATCCCAGGGATGGGGGAGCCTGGTGGGCGGCCATCTATGGGGTCGCACAGAGTTGGACACGAGTGAAGCAACTTAGCAGCAGCAGCAGCAGCAAGGGGAAGGTTCATAGCAATATAAGCCAACCTCAAGAAACAGGAGAGAAATCAAATACAAAACCTAACTCTACACCTAAAGCGACTTCCCTTTCACTTTTCACTTTCATGCATTGGAGAAGGAAATGGCAGCCCACTCCAGTGTTCTTGCCTGGAGAATCCCAGGGATGGGGAAGCCTGGTAGGCTACCATCTATGGGGTCACACAGAGTCAGACACAACTGAAGTGACTTAGCAGCAGCACACCTAAAGCAATTAGAAAAGGAAGAAATTAAGAACTCCAGGGTTAGTAGAAGGAAAGAAATCACAAAAATTAGGGCAGAAATAAATGCAAAAGAAACAAAAGAGATCATAGCAAAAATCAACAAAGGTATAAGCTGGTTCTTCGAGAAGATAGTAAAATAGACAAACCATTAGCCAGACTCATCAAGAAACAAAGGGAGAAGAATCAAATCAACAAAATTAGAAATGAAAATGGAGAAATCACAACAGACAACACAGAAATGCAAAGGATCATAAGAGACTACTGCTGCTGCTGCTGCTAAGTCACTTCAGTCGTGTCTGACTCTTTGTGACCCCATAGACGGCAGCCCACCAGGCTCCCCCATCCCTGGGCTTCTCCAGGCAAGAATACTGGAATGGGTTGCCATTTCCTTCTCCAATGCATGAAAGAGAAAAGTGAAAGTGAAGTTGCTCAGTCTGTCCGACTGTTAGCGACCCCATGGACTGCAGCCCACCAGGCTCCTCCGTTCATTGGATTTTCCAGACAAGAGTACTGGGGTGGGGTGCCATTGCCTTCCCCGATCAGTGTTGTATAGTTTTCTATATATAGGCCTTTAGTTTCTTTAGGTAGGTATATTCTTAAGTATTTTATTCCTTTCATTGCAATGGTGAATGGAATTGTTTCCTTAATTTCTTTTTCTACTTTCTCATTATTAGTGNTTTTCCAGGCAAGAGTACTGGGGTGGGGTGCCATGGCTTTCCCCGTAAGAGACTACTATCAGCAGCTATATGCCAATAAAATGGACAACTTGGAAAAAGTGGACAAATTCTTAGAAAAGTAAAACTTTCCAAAACTGAACCAGGAAAAAATAGAAAATCTTAACAGCCCCATCACAATCACGGAAATTGAAACTGTAATCAGAAATCTTCCAACAAACAAAAGCCCAGGACCAGATGGCTTCACAGCGGAATTCTACCAAAAATTTAGAGAAGAGCCTGGATAGGATAGATAACACCTATCCTACTCAAACTCTTCCAGAAAATTGCAGAGGAATAATAACTTCCAAACTCATTTTATGAGGCCACCATCACTCTAATATCAAAGCCAGACAAAAATGCCACAAAAAAGAAAACTACAGGCCAATATCACTAATGAACATAGATGCAAAAATCCGTAACAAGTTCTAGCAAACATAATCCAACAACATATTAAAGATATCATACCTCATGACCAAGTGGGCTTTATCCCAAGGGTGCAAGGATTCTTCAGTATTAACAAATCAATCAATGTGATACACCACATTAACAAATTACAATATAAAACCATATGATTTTCTCAATAGATGCAGAGAAAGCCTTTGAAAAAATTCAACACCCCTTTATGATAAAAAAAAAAAAACACTTCAGAAAGCAGGCATAGAAGCAACATACCTCAAAATAATAAAAGCCATATATGATAAACCCACAGCAAACATTATCCTCAATGGTAAAAAATTGAAAGCATTTCCCCTAGAGTCAGGAACAAGACAATGATGCCCACTCTCATCACTACTATTCAACATAGTTTTGGAAGTTTTGACCACAGCAATCAGAGTAGAAAAATAAATAAAAGTAATCCATATTGGAAAAGAAGTAAAAATCTCAATGTTTGCAGATGACATGATCCTCTACATAGAAGACTCCACCAGAAAATTACTAGAGCTAATCAGTGAATACAGTAAAGTTGCAGGAGATAAAATTAACACAGAGATATCGTTTGCATTCCTATACACCAACAATGAGGAAACAGAAATAGAAATTAAGGAAATAATTCCATTCACCATTGCAACAAAAAGAATAAAATACTTAGGAATAAATCTACCTAAAGAAACAAAAAAACCTATATACAGAAAACTACACAACACTGATGAAAGAAATCAAAGAAGACACAAATAGATAGAGAAATATACCCTGTTCATGGATTGAAAGAATCAACATAGTGAAAATGAGTATACTACCCAAAACAAACTACAGATTCAATGCAATCCCTATCTAGCTACCAACCGTATTTTTCACAGAGCTAGAACAAATAATTTCAAAATTTGTATGGAAATGCAAAAAACCTCAAATAGCCAAAGCAATCTTGAGAAAGAAGAATGGAACTGGAGGAATCAACCTGCCTGACTTCAGGCTCTACTACAAAGCCACAGTCATCAAGACAGTATGATACTGGCACAAACACAGAAATATACTTCAATGGAACAAAACAGAAAGCCCAGAGATAAATCCACACACCTATGGACACCTTATCTTTGACAAAGGACACAAGAATATGCAGTGGAGAAAAGACAACCTCTTTAACAAGTGGTGGTGGGAAAACTAGTCAACCACTTGTAAAAGAATGAAACTAGAATACTTTCTAACACCATACACAAAAATAAACTCAAAATGGATTAAAGATCTAAACATAAGGCCAGAAACTATAAAACTCCTTGAGGAGAATGTAGGCAAAACACTCTCTGACATAAGTCACAGCAGGATCCTCTATGACTTACCTCCCAGAATATTGGAAATAAAAGCAAAAATAAACAAATTGGACCTAATTAAATTTAAAAGCTTTTGCACAATGAAGGAAACTATAGGCAAGGTGAAAAGACAGCCTTCAGAATGGGAGAAAATAATAGGAAATGAAGCAACTGACAAATAATTAATCTAAACAATATACAAACAACTCCTGCAGCTCAATTCCAGAAAAATAAATGACCCAATCAAAAAATGGGCCAAAGAACTAAACAGACATTTCTCCAAAGAAGACCTACAGATGGCTAACTGCCAGGGTCCAACCCTGATGGATCTAGGGTAATTCGAAGCAGCGATTGATTTAGAGAGAGAGATAAGGAAAGAATGTTTTAGATAAGAAAATAGAGAAGAGAAAGAGGTCTGTTCATGGAGGCCACAGGTGCCCTCCCAGTCTCCCAAGGGAGTGAAGATGCAGAACGTCTTCCCATTCATTGCCAGGGTCCAACCCCGATGGATCTAGGGTAATTCGAAGCAGCGATTGATTTAGAGAGAGAGATAAGGAAAGAATGTTTTAGATAAGAAAATAGAGAAGAGAAAGAGGTCTGTTCATGGAGGCCACAGGTGCCCTCCCAGTCTCCCAAGGGAGTGAAGATGCAGAACGTCTTCCCATTCAGGTCTTAGAAACCCAGGCAGATAAGCGAACGCAGAGAGCTTCTATGCTCAAAGGGATCAGCCTGAAAAAAAGAGTAAGTGAGAGAAAAAAAAAAAAAAAAGACTCAGGGTGACCAAGCTTCTTTGGTGAGCGAGACCCGTTATTTTATTTTTAAAAGGGACTTTTATACCTTAATTTGTACAACGTCATACAGAATCACCCCAACATTCCAGCAGTTTTGCCCTTATCGAAACCAGGATTTTTTCTGTATAACTTTTCCACAAACGATGTTGTGTACATTATATTCTGGCCTTGGAGGCCTGTGGACATTTTATGACCCTCTTTTGATAAAGGCTTCTCAACCAGAAAAGTTATTTTCCCTTGAAGTGTTTTTTCTTTATATTTCTAATCTACGTTAGCCTCAGAAAGTATCAAACAGAATTACATTCTCAGGAAGCAAAGGTGCAGCGAGTTACAAAGAAAGAACCAATTAGCTCAAAGGTCTGATGTGGTTAGTTTCAAGGCTACACTTGTTTTTCTTACATTCCAACTATGTTAACTGATGCACTCCCAGATGCACAGTGGATAAGGGATATGGGAACTTGGCAGCAAACATTGGCTCAACAGTGAAATCTTACACCAGCAATATTCTAACAGCTTTTAACTCTTTCAGAGGCTCTATGTTTTAGGCTTCCCATGCCTCTCACAGTTGGGGGGCTGTAAACAATCACATGTGTATTTGTAAAAGTCCAGGTAAACCTGTCAGGCAAGTTAGAGAGTCATCACAGGGGTTTGAGCTGAGACACTACTTTTATATGCAGGAGACTATTAACTGGAGCTCTAAGTTAACTTTTTCCAGAGAAAGGTGATCAGGAATAGCCCCTCTGTAATGTCAGAAGAATAGGTGGAAAGCATAATGCAGTAAGGCAGGCAGACTCTGGTTTGGGGGTTAGATGATCGAGAAAGTCCAGGGGGACCCCTGAGGCCCGATCCCACCTTTGTGTTTTGTCAGGCCCATTTCCTCATGACCTTTGCCATGGGTGGTTCCCCATGTTGACTCCTGGCAGCTAACAAACACATGAAAAGATGCTTAACATCACTAATTATCAGAGAAATGCAAATCAAAATGCATGATACTGGATGCTTGGGGGCTGGTGCACTGGGATGACCCAGAGGGATGGTACAGGGAGGGAGGAGCGAGGGGGTTTTAGGATGGGGAACATGTGTATACCTGTGGCGGATTCATGTTGATGTATGGCAAAACCAATACAATAATGTAAAGTAATCAACCTCCAATTAAAATAAATAAATTTATATTTTAAAAAATCACAATGAGGTACCATCTCACACTCGTCAGAATGGCTGCTATCAAAAAGTCTACAAACAATAAATGCTGGAGAGGAACAGTGTGGAGATTTCTTAAAAAACTCGAAATAGAACTGCCAGAAATCCCACTGCTGGGCATACACACTGAGGAAACCAGAATTGAAAGACACATGTGTACCCCAATGTTCATCACAGCACTGTTTATAATAGCCAGGACATGGAAGCAACTTCAATGTCCATCAGAAGACAAATGGATAAGAAAGCTGTGGTACATATGCACAATGGAATATTACTCAGCTATTAAAAATGCATTTGCATCAGTTCTAATGAGGTGGATGAAACTGGAGCCTATTATAGAGTGAAGTAAGTCAGAAAGAAAAACACCAGTACCGTGTGTTTAGAAAGATGGTAACGATGACCCTATATGTGAGACAGCTAAAGAGACACAGATGTAAAAACAAAATATTGGACTCTGTGAGAGAAGGTGAGGGTGGGATGATTTGAGCAAATAACATTGGAACATGTATATTATCATATATGAAACAGATCGCCAGTCCAGGTTTGATGCATGAGTCAGGGTGCTCAGGGCTGGTGCACTAGGATGACCCTGAGTGATGGGATGGGGAGGGAGATGGGAGGGAGAGTCAGGATGGGGAACACATGTACAGCCATGGCTGATTCATGTGAATGTATGGCAATAACCACCACAGTATTGTAAAGTAATTAGCTTCCAATTAAAATTTAAAATATAAATTAAAAAAAAATCAACTGTGCTGTCTGTTTTCTCATTATTGAGTTTTAAGAGTTTTGTGTGTTTTGGATAACAAGCTTTATCAAATAGATATTTCTTTTTGAAAATATTTGTCCCAGTTTGTGTTTTATCTTTTTGTTTTGTTGACAGTGTCTTTCATGGAGCAAGACTTAAAAACTTTTAATGATGTCTAGCTTACCAAATATTTTTTTCATGGGTCATACCTTTGTTGTTGTATCTAAAAATCATTGCCATATGCAACATTATTTAGGCTTATCCTATGTCATCTAGAAGTTTTACAGTTGTGTGTTTTACATTTAAGTCTTGATCCATTTTGAGTTAAGTTTTGTGAAGGGAGCAAGGTCCATGTCTAGATTTATTTTTTTGCTTGAGGTTGTCTTGTTGTTCCAGCACCATTTGGTGAAAAGATAATCTTAGCTCCATCATATTACCTTTGCTCCTTCATTGAAGATCAGTTGATTGTATTTATGTGGCTCTATTTCTGGACTCTCTCTGGTTTGTTCCATTGATCTAGTTATCTCTTCCTTTATTGGTACTGCACTGTCTCAATACCTACTGTGGTAGGTATATATACCTTCTCCTGTTGCCTTTGCAATCTGATGGACTCATAATTTTTCTGGGTTAGAGCCAGGTTATGAGGCTGTTCTTGGG
>SJYX01019981.1:549661-561682 GCA_006410675.1 Oreotragus oreotragus
TATGGATGTGAGAGTTGGACTGTGAAGAAGGCTGAGTGCCAAAGAATTGATGCTTTTGAACTGTGGTGTTGGAGAAGACTCTTGAGAGTCCCTTGGACTGCAAGGAGATCCAACCAGTCCATTCTGAAGGAGATCAGCCCTGGGATTTCTTTGGAAGGAATGATGCTAAAGCTGAAACTCCAGTACTTTGGCCACCTCATGCAAATAGTTGACTCACTGGAAAAACTCTGATGCTGGGAGGGATTGGGGGCAGGAGGAGAACGGGACGACTGAGGATGAGATGGCTGGATGGCATCACGGACCCGATGGACGTGAGTCTGAGTGAACTCCAGGAGATGGTAATGAACAGGGAGGCCTGTTGTGCTGCAATTCATGGCGTAACAAAGAGTCGGACACGACTGAGCGACTGAACTGAACTGAAAAGCTTATGACTCAGTGTATTTAAAAATATTTTACAGGGTTATGAAGCCATTACCACAATTTAATTCCAGATTATTACTGCGTGTGTGTTAAGTTGCTTCAGTCATGTCCATTACTATCCCCCAAAGAAACCCCATTCAATTCAGTTCAGTCATTCAGTTGTGTCCAATTCTTTGCGACCCCATGAATTGCAGCACACCAGGCCTCCCTGCCCGTCACCAACTCCCGGAGTTCACTCAGACTCACGTCCATCGAGTCAGTGACATCATCCAGCCATCTCATCCTCTGTCATCCCCTTATCCTCCAGCCCCCAATCCCTCTCAGCATCAGAGTCTTTTCCAATGAGTCAACTATTCATGTGAGGTGGCCAAAGTACTGGAGTTTCAGCTGTAGCATCATTCCTTCCAAAGAAATCCCAGGGCTGATCTCCTTCAGAATGGATTTGTTGGATCTCCTTGCAGTCCAAGGGACTCTCAAGAGTCTTCCCCAACATCACAGTTCAAAAGCATCAATTCTTTGGCGCTCAGCCTTCTTCACAGTCCAACTCTCACATCCATACATGACCACAGGAAAAACCATAGCCTTGACTAGACAAACCTTAGTCAGCAAAGTAATGTCTCTACCTATTAGCAATTATATCTTATTTCCCCCCCCTTCATCTAGCAGTCCCTTTTAGCTGCTTTATTTCACTTATAAATTTTTCAAAATTGATCTATGTTGCAATACCAATCAGTACTTCACACTATTTTTATTGTAGAATTATATAACATTGTATGGATATATAGCATTTTATTTGTCCATCCACCCATTGATGGACATTTGAATTGTTTCCACTTTGGGCTTATAATACATAATGCTTCTATGAGTATTTATTACATTTCTGTGTAAATGTATGGTTTTAATTCTCTTGGGTATATACTTATGAAGGGAATTGCTGAATCATACAGTAGATGTGTGTTTAATGAGTGCTAAGTCACTTTAGTCGTGTCCAGCTCTTTGCGACTCTATGGACTGTAGCCTGCCAGGCTCCTCTGTTCATGGGATTCTCCAGGAAGAATACTGGAGTGGGTTCCCATGCCCTTCTCCAGGGGATCTTCCTGACCCAAGTATTGAATCTGTGTCTCTTATGTCTCCTGCACTGGCAAGCGGGTCATTTGAAGAAAATGACCAAGTATTTTTGGAGCCATGAATATTAGAGGCTAAATATTTTTGAAAAAACATCATGGATCTTTAATTATAGAGTAATATTTACTTGTAAAGTTGATACTGTATCTGGCAGGTCATTTTGTAGTGCTTGCTTTGTGTTTGTTCACTCCTTTAATCTAGTCATTTGTAGATACTGTCTCCTGTATACTCCATTTTTGGCTCAGTCTTTTTAGTAATGGTGGGACGATACAAGTATTATAAAATCCCTATGACTTTTTGTTAGTGTAATGTCCATGCTTTCTATTACTTACCTGTTGAAACAAGTTTTATTTTAATATATAGCATTTTAAATTTTCTATTACTCTCTAAAATTTAGATCTATCCATATCTATATGGCACAATTGCATATCAATTCATTCAGATCCTTTAAATTTATTAGAAAACTAAAAAGTGGATTTTATTTTTGGATGACATCCTTATACATTAAACCAAAATGATTTGGCTAGATGCTTGTCTTTAACCTCTTGTACTGGTATGTTTAAGTATATTGATAGAGAATGTTAAGAATTAACTCTAGAGTAGATTTTAGAGGGTTTTTTTGGGGGGGTTCTGTACATAATTTTGTAAAGTGAGAATATAATATATGTAAATTTATGGCATTTTGATCAACAATGAATAACAATGACATGTAACAAGATATTCAGTATTCATAAAGATGTTAGGTATTTAAATATAATATTTTTTGATAATTATTACTAGAAACATGCATTATTTATATATAATAACAAATAGAATGGGATATACTAATTAAACTTTGAAAAAGGAAAAAAATCTACATGTTATCTCTTGATTAATTCAATTAAAGGCTTTTGCAAATTAATGTTTGTTGTTTCACACTTTGTTTCCTATTTGTCTGACCTCCTTCACTGAAAACAAATTTATATTACAGTTTCTTCTTATTAAAACTTTTCACCAAAGATAAAAGTAGGAGTAGACTTATGGCAGCAGTAAGTGGGCCAATATTTGAGAAAATAGTAATGGCATTGAATCACATGATTCATCTGATGTATACTGTAAGATATACTTTTTCTACATAGAGCTAAATATCTCTTTTTTAAAAAGCCCCCCTCTAAGTAATATTACTTTTTCTCAGGATTTACTCACTTATATCTTCTTTAATATATTCTGGAACCTCAGTGCAACTTTGTATATCTCATGTCTTGTTTGGTTTCAATTTTACTTCTTAGACATTTTTCAATGTGTTTTTCTATTATCTAATCAATCTCAAATAAAATCTGATAACTGCTCATTATATCTTGGAGTACAAGCTCATCTACAAACAAACCCTTTTTATTATCATTGTTTGGGAATGTATATGTGTATTGGTATATGTAAAAGGCCGGGGAAGGCAGTGGCACCCCACCCCAGTACTCTTGCCTGGAAAATCCAATGGATGGAGTAGCCTGGTGGGCTGCAGTCCATGGGGTCACTAACAGTCGGACAGACTGAGCGACTTCACTTTCACTTTTCTCTTTCATGCATTGGAGAAGGAAATGGCAACCCACTCCAGTATTCTTTTTTTTTTTAATTTTTTTTTGTATTTATTTATTTTTTTACACGAACTCCCAAACATGAACCCCCCTCCCACCTCCCACCCCACATCTTCCCTCCAGATCATCCCCATACACCAGCCCCAAGCATCCTGCATCCTGCATTGAACATAGACTGGCAATTCATTTCTTACATGATAGTATACATATTTCAATGCTATTCTCCCAAATCATCCCTCCCTCTCCCTCTCCCTCTCCTTCTCCCTCAGAGTCCATAAGTCCGCTCTACACATCTGTATCTCTTTTGCTGTCTTGCATACAGGGTCCTCATTACCATCTTTCTAAATTCCATATATATGTGTTAGTATACTGTATTGGTGTTTTTCTTTCTGGCTTACTTCACTCTGTATAATTGGTTCCAGTTTCATCCATCTTATTAGAACTGATTCAAATGTATTCTTTTTAATGGCTGAGTAATACTCCATTGTGTATATATACCACAGCTTTCTTATCCATTCATCCGCTGATGGACATCTAGGTTGTTTCCATGTCCTGGCTATTATAAACAGTGCTGCAATGAACATTGGGGTACATGTGTCTCTTTCTATTCTGGTTTCCTCGGTGTGTATGCCCAGCAATGGGATTGCTGGGTCATAAGGCAGTTCTATTTGCAATTTCTTAAGGAATCTCCACACTGTTCTCCATAGTGGCTGTACTAGTTTGCATTCCCACCAACAGTGTAAAAGGGTTCCCTTTTGTCCACACCCTCTCCAGCATTTATTGCTTGCAGACTTTTGGATCGCAGCCATTCTGACTGGTGTGAAGTGGTATCTCATTGTGGTCTTGATTTGCATTTCTCTGATAATGAGTGATGTTGAGCATCTTTTCATGTGTTTGTTAGCCATCCGTATGTCTTCTTTGGAGAAATGTCTATTTATTCTTGCCTGGAGAATCCCAGGGATGGGGGAGCCTGGTGGGCTGCCGTCTATGGGGTCACACAGAGTCGGACACGACTGAAGTGACTTAGCAGCAGCAGCAGCATATGTAAAAGGCAACACTGAATGAAAGAGTTGAATGTCAAATTGCTGTTGCTCAGTGGCTAATTGTGTCTAACTCTTTGCAACCTCATGGGCTGCAGCACACCAGGCTCCCCTGTCCTTCATTATCTCCCAGAGTTTGCTCAAATTCATATCCATTGAATTGGTGATGCTATCTATCTCATCCTCTGTGGCCCCTTTTCCTTTCGCATTCAATCTTTCCCAGCATTAATTTGTTTCAAACAACGATCAAAGCTTTTGAAAATATTATTAATAACTTCAGAAACTATATAAAGGCTAATAAAAATTATAACATTAGTTATTAGAAAAATTTATATATGAGATATTCTGAAATGTTATTTTAAATATTGATATGGTCCACAGATTTGCTATTTTGTGGAAACATTCTTACCCTAGGCACAAATGAAAGAAATGTTAAGTCTTGTGAGTCTCCATGAGTCACATATCCCAGAAAAAAAAAGTGTGGACTTTATATTAATATCACATTTAGAATCATTGAGCCATTGCCTTTGATGAATTGCATTAAGTTCATTGTTACCAGGGCCCTCAATCTGCTTCATCTGAATTTCATAATTAAATTAAATTAAATTTCAGAATTTCTCCCATGTATCTATGCATCCATTCATACAGTCAAGTTCCAGGCACTACTGTAGATGCTGAGCAAAAAATGAAGAGCAAGAAGACTGTGTACACTGTATATACAAGGAGATTACATTCTTTTGAGAGAAGGAGACAGAAAATAAACACTAACTAAATGTATTGAAAATTATTTTGGATGGTAGTGAATGGCAAGAAGAAAAGAAATAAGATGTCACAAACACATTTACTCAAGCTCTTCTCAATACACGTAGTAAAATAATGCCCAACAGCTGTTTTAAATTTAAACAATTTTATGCTTTTCCCAATTTCAATAAAATTAACATTAGAGAAAATTTGTTTTCCTTTTATAAAGTTTATGCATCAACACTTATTGTACATAATCCTCATTAGAGTAGTAGAAATGATTATAACTCTTCAGTGAACTGAATGAATTGAGAAGAATAACTCCTATGTAATCCTTAAAGTATGTAATTTAATACTGTAAGAAACATTTTTCATTGTTCACAAAAGATAAATGTAAATATAGCCTCCATTAAAATCCTCACTAATTGTAAATTGTAGAGATGAGATATAGCATGGTTTTGTGGTGTATCCATTTAAATTTTTCAAAAGGTCCTTACTGCATAAAGAAACCCATCCCTATACATAATCTCCGTGTGGAAACTCTACTGGTATTTCATTGTTCTCCTCAAAATAATATCTAATAGGGATATAACAACTTCAGTGTTCAGACACTCTTTTAACTACTTTACATATATTAAGTTCTATAATATTCAGAATGACATTACAAAGTAGGCCCTACTATTATCCATGTTTTAAAGGTGTAGAAACTGAAGCCTTGAGAGATTAGGTAACTTGCTCCAAGTCACAATTAAGAAGTGTTGGACCTGGGATGCTACATCCTGCTTGGAATGTTTCCTAATTCTGTCATTCATAATTAATCTCTTTTTAAAATCTTTATTGGAATAAAACTGCTTTGCAATATTGCATTAGTTTATGCTGTACAATGAAGAGAATCAGCTCAATTTATACATATATCCCCTCCCTCTTGAGCTTTCCATCTCCCCATCCCACCCTTTTAGGTCATCACAGAGCACCAAGCTGAGGTCCCTGTGCTATACAACAGCTTCCCACTAGCTATCTATTTTACACATGGTAGTGTGTATGTCAAACCTCTTTTAAGCTATTTGTGCTTGTATCATTGTTGGGCAAGGGAGAAACATGGAGACTTTTTAAAGGAGGTTATTATAGCAATATAGGCTACAGAAGGTCAGGCTGGAGATAATGGGGTATTGAACCAGGGTGATATGAGTGTGGGTAGTTATTAGAAATAATCAGATATAAATAAAAAATAGAGCCAACAAGACCTCAGTCAAGGGGGGAGGCAGGTAATGAGAGAAAAAGAGGATGAAAGATTCTGTCAAAATGTTTGTCCTTGAGCATCGTATGAACAGAGTTGCCATTAATTAAGGTGAGAATGACTGTTGAAGGAGTAGGTTCGAGGGAGAAGAAAAGAAGGTCAGATTTGCATATTAGTAGACATCCAAGTGGGGGTGTTGAGTAGGCCATTAGATTTATGAGACAAGGGTTCAGTCGATGGGTATATGCTCAGGATACATGGTGTTAAGGACTATAATACTTGCTGTGATTACTAATGGAATGAGTATAACTAGAAAAGAGAAAAGATCCAAGTTCTGAAGTACTCTGAAGTTGAGAGATCAGGAAGATAAGTTAAAAAGTAGTACAAATTAATGAGAAATATTTTACTGTAAACTAAAAGAGTTTTTTGGAAGCCTACTAGAGAAAACATTTCAAGGATAAGATAATGATCAATTGTATTAAATGCTATTAATATGTAAAGTAAGATAGGCATCACATTGGGCTTAGCAATTTGGGGGTCATTGCTTTATAAAAGCAGAGAAGGCAGTGGCACCCCACTCCAGTTCTCTTGCCTGGAAAATCCCATGGACAGAGGAGCCTGGTAGGCTGCAGTCCATGGGATCGCTAGGAGTTGGACACAACTGAGTGACTTCACTTTCACTTTTCACTTTCGTGCATTGGAGAAGGAAATGGCAACCCACTCCAGTGTTCTTGCCTGGAGAATCCCAGGGACAGGGGAGCCTGGTGGGCTGCCGTCTCTGGGGTCGCACAGAGTTGGACACGACTGAAGCGACTTATCATCAGCAGCAGCTTTATAAAAGCAGTTTTGGTCAAGGGAATGGAGATGAGAGTGGATTCAAGGAGAATGAGAAGAGATGAAGACAATTACTATAGACCACAAATTTGAGGTGTTTACTGTAAAAAGAGACACTGACTAACAGCTACATAAAGAACTGTGTATCAAGAGCTCTTAAGTGAATTTGGGAAAGAGATAGAAGAAAGAGGGGGAAGAGGATAGAGAGGTGAGAATTGCTAAAAATAATCAAGAAGTGATACTCCAGTGCCCAGTTGTAGTTATTGGCCTTAGCTAGGCACACCATTATTTCAGGTACTACTGTAACAGGAGAGACAATATATATAGGTTCAGATGTGAGTAGCAAGTTGTGATGGTGGGAACTTTTGGAAATTCTCTTCTGATTTATTTACTTTCCTTAGCTAATAAGAAATGAGGGAAGGAAATAAGCATTATAAGCAGATGATGAGGATGGGGGATGACGTTGGGGATTTTAAGAGAAAGAAGATAAAAATAATTTTCTGAACAATGATTGTGAATTTGTTAATATTACTGCTAAGTTTCATTATATGCCCACTTGAGATAGTGATTCTCACCTTAAAGTGAGACCACTCACCAAAATTCTGTGTCCACCAGAATAAGCTTCATGGGAAAAGGGGAGGGTAGACAGAGTTCAATTTAATCAGCATATTAGTTTTGCCCAACATGTAAGAAAAAGAAAGAAGATGAAACAAGTGAAGTCTAGGAGAGTTGAGAGCATAGGTACCCAAATGATTGTATTGAGAGACCATTAATTTTAAATGGATTAAGGATTAAAATGGTGACATGATGATGATGAGGGACAGTGAAACTCTAGTAGTTTCAGTGAAGTGTATATCCTCATGGGAGACAAAAGATTATTGGACTTTGAGTATTAATTAGATTAAGCAGCAACTATGTAGATGGTGATTGGAGAATGAGATGCTCTAAAATGAAGTGATGGAGGGACTCCAGGTGTTGTGAATTCTAAGGCCTAGGGTATGCCTAGGCCATGGAAATAGGTGGCCTCACCTGTATATAGGTAGGTTTTCATTGTTTAGTTCCTTAATAGCTCAGTCGGTAAAGAATTTGCCTGCAACACAGGAGAAAGTGAAAATGAAAGTGAAGTCACTCAGTCGTGTCCAACTCTTTGCGACCCCCTGGACTGTAGCCCACCAGGTTCCTCTGCCCATGGGATTCTCCAGGCAAGCATACTGGAGTGGGTTTCCATTTCCTTCTCCAGGGGAATCTTCCCGACCCAGGGATCGAACCCAGGTCTCCTGCATTGCAGGCAGATGCTTTAACCTCTGAGCCACCAGGGAAGCCAACACAGGAGACCCTGGTTCAATTTCTGGGTCAGGAAGATCTGCTGGGAAAGAGATAGGCTGCTCACTTCAGTATTCTTGGGCTTCACTTGTGGCTCAGCTGGTAAATAATTCGCCTGCAATGTGGGAAGATCTGGGTTCAATCCCTGGGTTGGGAAGATCCCCTGGAGAAGGGGAAAAAATACCCAATACAGTACTCTGGCCTGGAGAATTCCATGGACTTTATAGTCCATGGAGTCACAAAGAATCAGACATGACTGAGTATTCACTTTCTCTCACTTTCTCTGTCATGTCTGACTCCTTTATGACCCCACAGACTATAGCCCACCAAACTCTATCTATAAGATTTCTCAAGCAAGAATAGTGGAGTGGGTTACCATTCCCTTCTCCGGGGGTTTTCCTGATCCAGGCATCAACCCTAGGTCTCCTGCATTGCAGGAGGTTTCTTTACCACTGTGCCACCACAGAAGCCTTATATGGGTAGATAGGGAGGAATAAAGGGCATCCAGGAGAAGTCCAACACAGGAGACCCTGGTTCAATTTCTGGGTCAGGAAGATCTGCTGGGAAAGAGATAGGCTGCTCACTTCAGTATTCTTGGGCTTCACTTGTGGCTCAGCTGGTAAATAATTCGCCTGCAATGTGGGAAGATCTGGGTTCAATCCCTGGGTTGGGAAGATCCCCTGGAGAAGGGAAAAAAATACCCAATACAGTACTCTGGCCTGGAGAATTCCATGGACTTTATAGTCCATGGAGTCACAAAGAATCAGACATGACTGAGTATTCACTTTCTCTCACTTTCTCTGTCATGTTTGACTCCTTTATGACCCCACAGACTATAGCCCACCAAACTCTATCTATAAGATTTCTCAAGCAAGAATAGTGGAGTGGGTTACCATTCCCTTCTCCGGGGGTTTTCCTGATCCAGGCATCAACCCTAGGTCTCCTGCATTGCAGGAGGTTTCTTTACCACTGTGCCACCACAGAAGCCTTATATGGGTAGATAGGGAGGAATAAAGGGCATCCAGGAGAAGTTAAATTGTTTGAAAAGTTTGAAGGATCATTTGGGTAGATGATGAAATAACCACTATTCATTACAAGACTAGTGTTAGAGCATGTGTCAGTGAGACTGCATTTAAAGCCTCAAGAGATGAAGATTAGTGCCCGGGGATATGTAGACTGTTACAACAAGGAGGAAGAGTAGGTGGCATTGTCTAAAAATGTGTGATTCTAAACTGAGTATTTTAGGGAAGTGGGAGGAAGAATAATCTGGAATCAGTAAAGATCAAGAGGACCCTTAAAACATCTTCAGGCCTAATAGTAGTAGGGCTGTGGGAACAACATGCACAGGGTAAGTAATATCCTAGGGAGAAACCCAAGATTCCATAAAGAAAGATTTAAAACCATTAAAGAAATTGAATCAGCAGTTAAAATCTGCTCTTAACTACTTTGCTATTCCCCTTTGCCATACAAATATATGGAAATAGACTGGTGGCTTTATAGCAGATTTCAATTAAATATTCAAGAAATAGTTCAGTCAGTTCAGTTCAGTTGTTCAGTCATGTCCGACTGTTTGTGACCCCATGGATTGCAGCACTCCAGGCTTCCCTGTCCATCACCATGTCCCGGAGCTTGCTCAAACTCATGTCCATTGAGTCGGTGATGCCATCCAACCATCTCATCCTCTGTCTTACCCTTCTCTGCCTGCCTTCAATCTTTCCCAGCATCAGGGTCTTTTCAAATGAGTCAGTTCTTCACATCAGGTGGCCAAAGTTTGGGGGTTTCAGCTTCAGTATCAGTTCTTCCAATGAATATTCAGGACTGATCTCCTTTAAAATGGACTGGTAGGATTTCCTTGCTCTCCAAGGGACTCTCAAGAGTCTTCTCCAACACCACAGTTCAAAAGCATCAATTCTTCAACCTTCAGCCTTCTTTATAGTCCAACTCTCACATCCATATGTGACTACTGGAAAAACGGTAGCTTTGACTAGATGGACCTTTGTTGGCAAAGTAATGTCTCTGCTTTTTAATATGCTGTCTAGGTTTGTCATAGCTTTTCTTTCAGGCAGCAAGCATCTTTTAATTTAATAGTTAATATCAATCTTATATGAACTGATATGGAATTTGTACTGTCTATTTTGCTTACTTTATACAAGGTGAAGATATTTCTTGGACAATAATAAACACATAAATTAGGATAGGGCTTCCCTCGTGGCTCAAATGGTAAAGAATTCTCCTGCAACGCGGGAGACCTGGGTTTGATCCCTGGATTGGGAAGATCCCCTGGAGGAGGGAATGGCAACCCACTCCAGTATTCTTGCCTGGAGATTGCCCATGGACAGAGGAGCCTGGTGGGCCACAGTTCATGGGATCACAAAGAGTCAGACATGACTGAACGACTAAGCACAGCACAAGTTAGGATATACAGGATGGGAGGTGGAGGGCCAGGGGATCAGGTTGGTACACACAGCATACTTTAACCATCATGATATTTTTATCTTAGTCTCGTTGGTGAGTATATCAGTATGTTTTACTATTTTTATGCACATAATATATTTCAAATACATATATTTCAATATATTTCATAAAGTATTTTTAAAAAAAACTTGTTGCTGAGGAAACTGATATCTCATTTGCAGAATATTCTTTTGAAGACCTTAACTGTGAATCAAAGACAAGAGAAGAGAGCAGTAATTTAAAGGGCTATATAGTCAAAGAAGATGTACTATGTGTTATTTTTTTACAGTAGGAAGTTCTTGAACATGTTTAGTTTTTATAAGGAAAAGCTAAATAAATGAAGAATTTGAAAATACATAGGGAAAGTCTTCCAACATGCTGGATGAGATGGAACAATACTGAACAACAAGGGTTGTTTCTCAAAACAGGGGAATGGGAACCTCATACTCTGAAGTATGAGGTAATTAACAGGTGGTTGGATACAAAGTTAAAGAAATGTATGTCTAATATTTTCAGATTTCTCTATGAAGTGGAAAGTATCCACGCTATGACACAGTTCTTATGTGCATCCATGTGTGCAAGTTCAGTCACTAAGTCATGTCTGTCTCTTTGTGACCCTATGGGCTATAGCACACCAGGCTCCTTTGTCCCTGGAATTTCTCAGGCAAGAATACTGGAGTGGATCGCCATTTCCTTCTCCAGGGGATCTTCCTGGCCAGGGTTCAAACCTGGGTCTCTTGCTTGGCAGGTGGATTCTTTACCACTGAGCCACCTGTGAAGCCCTGTAAAAGTTGTTAATCTTTGCTCAAATCACCTGAAGTCATTAAATGATACTACTTGAGTGGCCTACTCAGTCTTTAGATACTTCTGGGTCCTGAATCTGTATTTTTGCTCTAAGCTGTAGCATCTGATAGCAGTTCTATACCTGTTCTTTGGAACATCACGTAAGAACAGGCCATCATTTTCTGTAAACTAGTATCTTACTTGTCACATCTTAAAATATCCATATTTTCTATGTCCAATAACTCTTTGTAGTGAACAAAGAAATGAACATTTCCTGACATTAATTTTAATCACCTTAAAGTTGAAAGATTCCTTACCCTTTTTTACATCCCTGGAAGTTATATTGAATTTTATAATTTGATATGAATTGCATATTCTAAGTATTTTATTTCAGTTGCATCTATACTAAAATGACCAATTGGTTTTGAAATTCCTTGAACTATAAAGGTTAATTAAGTTTGGAGTGCTTTTATGGCTTTCAGTTAACAGAACT